>PJEM01021827.1:0-10485 GCA_004023845.1 Helogale parvula | reverse complement strand
CCAATAGTCGCGTTGGGCTCATTGGCCTAGTGAGTTTAGTGAGAGCTATCCTTTTCATTCTGCCCATGCCTGTCCTCCTCCAAAAGATGCCCTTTCATGTAAATCACGTCATTCCCACCACCTACTGTGAGCACATGGCTGTGGTGAAGATGGTGTGTGTGGACACCACGGTCAACAGGATGTATGGTCTGGTGGTGGCTCTGTTGGTTGCTGGGCTGGACATCTCAGCAATTGCCTCATCGTATGTGCTTATCATCCGTGCTGTACTGCGGCTGTCTTCTAAGGAAGCCCACCACAAAGCTGTCAACACCTGCACCACACACATTTGTGTCATGCTTATCTCGTACACTCCTTCACTCTTCTCTTTTCTCACTCACCGTTTTGGTAGGGGAATTCCATTGCATGTGCACACCATTCTTGGAAACCTCTACTTCCTTGTCCCTCCAATGCTCAATCCTATTATTTATGCAGTGAAAACCAAAGAGTTTCGAGACAAATTGACCAAATATGGGTGCTGGAAGAAGGAGCCTATAACCATTACCCATGGTCAGAAGGCTGTCTGATCATCCAGCAAGTGGTGGGTATGAGGAAAAAATTTTGAGTGGAATCAGTTCCTGGGGAAACTGGGTAATCATGAGTTAATGACATATTGGCAGATCGACTGCCAAACTCTTTGACAGAGAGACTATGTCACAGGATACCTCGTTGCTCTCACTAATTCTAAGGGTCTAAAGGAAGGTTCGTCCCCTGTGAAATTAATGACATATTCTCTCGATTCTTGACATGCTAGTTGGGTAAACTATATAAATTATGTTTTTAAAAGCACTTTCAACAAAACACCTAGTGCACATAATGTAAGTTAGAATGTTTCCATATGGAGACAACATTGAGCAAAAATAACTGGCCCAACACTTCACCATTCAAAAGCAAGAATTGTGTGGGTGTGAGAGTGCATTTGCATTTGTGTCCTTAAGGGGAAATGGGGGATAGAGATTGAGGGCAGTGAGAAAGGACAAGAACAATTTAATAGTATTTATAATCATTGCTTTATTTTCTCTGCTAGTTGACCTTACATTTGGGTAATGAGATTGGTTGCTTCCATGAAAATCTTCAGAATATGCACAGGAGACATAATCTTCAAGTCTCAGACACCTTTCAGAGGAAAAGAGAAGAGGAAAACCTCCTGACCTTAGAGGTTTATAAGCATTTGACATAATTTCTTACTTGTAGAAACTCCCATAGTCCACTCTCCTGGAATTTACTATTTGACATGATTCTCTTAGAAAGAAAGCTTCCGAGAATGTCCTGCTAATGATTAGTTAAAAAATATATCTTGTACTGGAAACCTTTGAATATGGACCTCTGTAAGGCAATTTCTGTGGGTGTCCAGTATGACATCCTGAACAGGTATTCTTCACAGCTGTGGAGCTCAGGTCCTATGCCCAGATGTAGGAATTCATTAAATTCAGACAATAGCGTTTCTTACTCCAGACAGTTATGGTAGATATAATCGTGAATATTATAAGTTGCTGAAACTTGAAACCAGAAAGATTCTAGTGTTGTTCATTATATTGTACAACTAATACATTTACAACTAATATTATATTGTACAGCTAATATGTGAGGCAGATTCAGTAAAAAAGATGTCTACAGTTAAAGCCACAGGTCACTATTTAACTGAGACTCTTACAATAGTTTAGCAGGAGGGAAAGAAATTTCTCCAGAGTGTTGTGTTCGCTATAAGAAATAATAACAAATGTTTCCAGGATGCTGAACAGTTTGATAACAAGGGCTAGAACATTTCAGAACTTGAAATAAAGGGTGCAACCTTCAGGAGAAAAGAAAATGAGGATTGACTAGGAAGGGCCTTTTCTATGAATGGAAGACACAGGAGCAGTAGGATTGAGGAAGAATCCTGCCTGTAGGAAGGAGGGCCACACTCAGTTAATCCTCCATAAAATACAGACACAATTCAAACCAAATCAAAATCACTCAGCACAATGTCTTATGATTAGTATTCTAATTGATAAATCAGTAGCAGAGAGTGAACAGGTCTGAGGCACCCATTAGCCTGAGGAGCTGTGGTAACAAGAGGGCTATTTTTTGCTGAGCTCTGAGAGTGATTTTCTTCAATCTAATTTGAATGGATGTGAGGTTCAGGAGGGAGTCCACATGCTGTACATACTTTTCCTTTTGTGTTTTGGTGAGATATTCTGTAAACATGAGAAGTATTTTTTTAAAGTTTATTTATTTTGGGAGAGAGAGAGAGAGAATGAATCCCAAGCAGACTCCATGATGTTAGCACAGCTTGATGTGGGGCTCAGTCTCATGAAATGTGAGATATTGACCTGAGCCAAATCAAGAATCAACTGCTTAACCGACTGAGCCACCCAGGTGCCCTGAGAAGTCTTTTTTAAATGCAATAATAGGCTAAAAACTTACTAACACCTTAACACAAGACATCTTGGAAGGATGTGCTAGAGACACTGGCAAGCAGCAGCTGATTCTGGGGAAACTTGGGGAACTGGAAGTTAGAGAAGCCACCAGAAGGACACCTGAGTGTGTCTGCCTTTCTCACTGGGTTTTTTTCCTTCTTCGCAAGTGTATTAATTTATGGTTGATTATTTTTACTGCAGAATGAACTTGATTTCTCTCTTGTGGACTTGCTGTAAATGTGACAGAGGACGCACATGTTAAATGCCTAGTTTTCTTTTCATATATATAGAATGATACCTAGCCATGAAACACTAAAAAAAATTTATATGTTTGATATTTTAGTCAAGTATCAAGCACTTTCTTCTTTCTATCAGGCATTTGGAATTTGAATAAAAGCCATTTCATTTAACTATCCTTATCTCTAGTTTTGGAGAACTTGAGGTGTGAGTTGTCCAGTCAAATAAATAAATTATAAATATTTGTTTAAATGCTTTATAATTGTTTTATAAATAAAGTCTTTCTCAGAAACTATGAGGGAGGCAACACCTCTGAGTGGAGTCCCAGGTACTGGGGCAGAAGAATTTTCAGCATTGGGGAAGGTAAACTGGGTGCCCCGAGAAAGCAGGGCCTATGATAAAAGCTGGAATATTGCAGTTTATTTAGGAAAGTGATTACAGAGTAGGTGTGCCAAACAGGTGGAGTGAAACCAAGAAAGAAGAAAAGACAGTGTAGGGATTTTTTATCCAGTTGCACAGGGCTAGCGGAGACTGGTGTCCACCCTGTGGGGACCCATTGAAGGGTCTTAGGAAATGCATTTCAGAAATGTCTTCCCTGAGAGAGAAGATTCTGCCCAATGGCTCCTGTGGGGCTCCTCACCTCAACCCCTGTACTTCTGGGTTATGTACCCACGACAGCAGAGCTGGTGGCTAGGTGTCCCCTAGGTGTCCATGCCATGGAGTTGGGGAAGCTCCATGGCAAGGAGCCCCAGGTACTGGGTGTGACCTGATGTCCACTTTCTGATTACACCTGCAGGGAACTGGTCACCGCACCAGTGGCTAAATCGAAAGTGTGACCCAGGGCATTAGGAAGTGGCAGGGGTGTGGGGATTACCTACTGAAATGATCCACATGACTGAGGCTTCAAAGTAGGCTGTGGGCTTGTTTTGAGATTAATAGAAAGCTCACATCTTGAGCCCATTCAACAGAATTATTATTTTAATTTTCCAAATTTTAGAATCATCTAACTTTATTATGATATAGATATAGTTAGATATTATCTAACTTTATTATGATAATTCAATATCTACAATTATAGCTAACACAGGTAACCTTAGCAGATATTCTCTAAAAGTATTCTCAAATGTATGTTAACTAAATGGAATTAAAATAATAACTTAGAAATGAATAAAATAAAAAATAAATATATTCCTTAAAATATTTAAAAGAGCTCCTAGAGGTATGCATGGTTCTCCTCAATCTTTATTTTTCTCTGAGTTTACTTTTTCAAACAGAAGTGAATGAGAATATTATTTGTTTGGCATTGTATTTTCTGTTGTTGCTGTTACAATAATACATGCACTTGGAAAGGCAAACAAATGTCGTAGGATACACAGAAGGATGTAAAATCGTTTTCCTACTTCTACGTGATCCCAGTCCCTGAGGTCAACCCCTTAAACATGTGTTATGTATACTCATAATTGTCTTATATATTTAAAATATTAATGCATATAAACAAGCATGTGTTTATAGTTCCCTCTTTCCCAATTCGGACTGTCCTATCCATATTCATAGACATTTATTTAGCTTTGATCTTTTACTTGCAGCAATTTTTTTCTTAATTTCTCCCTGTTGCCAGCTCTGAATTATCTTTCTGGCTTCTTGACATGCACTAAGGGGCATTTTCTTTTTTAAAGAAAATTATTATTTTTTAAGTTTATTTATTTATTATTTTGAGAGAGAGAGAGAGAGAGGAAACAAGCAGGGGAGGGGCAGAGAGGGAGGGAGACAGAATCCCAAGAAGGCTCTACAGTCTCAGCACAGAGCCTGTCACGAGGCTCTGTGAGCCATACTATGAGGCTGATTATGCTTTTTCCAAACATACCTACTATCAGTTTAAAATGGGTTTTGAGGTGTGTTCTTTTGTGCCTCTACCTAAAGTACCACTGCTTTGAAGTTCTGTTCTTAAAACTTCAGTCACGTGGCTGTTTTAATAGACCAATACACCTGAGAATAGGCTAGCATCTTCACAATCTCTTAGCTTTATTGACTTCACATTAGCAAATCAAAGATATTTATTCACTACATAACTCTTGTTGCATTTTGCCTTATTGTTTTTAAAATATCATATTCTTGGGTCTTGGAGTCTTACATGCCAGTAACTGTATAAAACATGTCATTACTTGATTCTGTGATAATGATGTCTGTATATATATAAGTAGAGAGATATTTAGAAGTTTTTATATATGCATGCACCCACACACACATATACGTGTGTGTGTGTGTGTGTGTGTGTGTATAAACATGAAAGACTGATACTTTGAATAAGTGAGGGTTTTGTTTTCCAGTTGTCAGTACTTCAGCTTTTGACAGACATTGCATGCTTGTTTGTTTAAGCTAATAAAGATCAATGCCAAAAAAAGTACTGTTACTGTTTTTAGGGATTATTAGGAAGTTCTCAGTGTTTATATTCTATAGTTCAATGGAAGAAGCTACAGATTTGATACTTTGTCACATGTGTACAGGACAAAGGACAGAAATTGAGTATTTAAATATTAATTCAAACAGTTAATAAAGGTATAGAAATGCAGTCAAACAGGTCATGCAAAACCCTGCTGACTTCAATGGAAGGAAACTGCATCAAACCTCAGTAGATTTTGATGGGAACTGTGGGCTGTTGAGACCCATCATGTGTAGCAGAACTGTCTCAGAAGTGGTCTTATTTCTGGGAAGTTCCACTTTGGATTACAGAGCTACCTGCCTAGAATTTGGTGAGAAAAAGTTTAAGCAATTGTTGTCAGATGAAAAGTAAATGATTTCAATTTTTATCAAGTCTCCTCAGATCTCATTTTACTTGAATGGTCTGCCACTTGCTTAAATTCAATATTTAGGGCAAAATCAACTAAATGTGGATTTGGATATTCTAAAAGGTTATTAGTTTAATAGCACAAACATTATGAACTCAGTAATATTTATTCTTCCTATTCATGAACATGGATTGTCTTTCCATTTTTGGTGTCATCCTCAATTTTTTTACCCAATGTTTTATAGCTTTTGGAGCACAGGTCTTTCATCTCCTTATTCAGGTTTATTCCAAGGTATTTTATTATGTTTGGTGCAATTGTAAATGAAATTGTTTTCTTAAATTCTTTTTCTACTGCTTCATTATTTGTGTATAGAAATGCAACATATTTATGTAATGTTAATTTTGTAGCCTATGACCTTACTGAATTCATTTATCAGACTATTTTATTATTCTTTCCTTTTTCTCTTTTTTCTTTTTATATATTTTTAAAATTTCCATTTGTTAACATACAGTACAATATTTGCTTTAGGAGTAGAATTCAGTGGTTCATTAGTTACATACAACACCCAGTGCTCATCACAAGTGCCCTCCTTGGTATCCATCACCCACCTAGCCCATCTCCCACCCACTTCCTTTCATGAACCCATAGTTTTTTTTTCTATCATTAAGAGTCTCTGGTTTGTTTCCCTCTCTTCTCTTTCCCTGCCTTCCCATGTGTTCATCTATTTTGTTTCTTACATTTTACATGTGAGTGAAATTATATAGTTTGTCTTTCTTTGATTGACTTATTTCACTTAGCATAATTCATTCTAGCTCCATGCTCTTTATTGCAAATGGCAAGATTTCATTCTTTTTTGATGGCCAAGTAATATTCCTTTATAGACACACACACACACACACACACACACACACACACACACACATTGGCTATTGTTGATAAGGCTACTACAAACCCTGGGGTGCTTATATCCCCTCAAATCTCTAATTTTGTAACTTTTGGGTAAATACTTGGTAGTGTAATTGCTGGACGATAGGGTAGTTCTGTTTTTAGTTTCTTGAAGAACCTCCATACTGTTCCCCAGAGGGGCCGCACCAGTTTGCATTCGCACCAGCAGTGCACAAGGGTTCCTCTGTCTCCTCATCCTCACCAACATCTGTTGTTGCCCGAGTTGTTAATGTTAGCCATTTTGACAGGTGTGAGGTGGTATCTCATTGTGGTTTTGGTTTGTATTTCCCTGATGATGAGTGATGTTGAGCATCTTTTCATGTGTCAGTTGGCCATCTGGATGTCTTCTTTGGAGAAGTGTCTATTCATGTCTTTTGCTCATATCTTCACTGGATTATTTGTTTTTTGGGGGGTTGAGTTTGATAAGTTCTTTATAGATTTTGGGTACTAACCTTTTTCTCATATGTTATTTGCAGACATCTTCTCCCATTCCATTGGTTGCCTTTTAGTTTTGCTTATTGTTTCCTTCACTGTGCAGAAGCTTTTTATCTTGATGAGATCCCAATAGTTCATTTTTGCTTCTGTTTCCCCTGCCTCCGGAGAAGTGTTGAATAAGAAGTTGCTGCAGCCAAGGTCAAAGAAGTTTTTTTACCTGCTTTCTCTTCTAGGATTTTAATGGCTTCCTGTCTTATACTTAGGTCTTTTATCGATTTTGAGTCTATTTTTGGGTGTGGTGTAAAAAAGTGGTTGAGGTTCATTTTTCTGCATGTTGCTGTCCAGTTTTTCCAGCATTATTTTCTGAAAAGACTGTTTTTTTCCATTGGATATTCTTTCCTGCTTTGTCAAAGTTTAGTCGGCCATATGTTTGTGGCTCTATTTCTGGGTTTTTCTATTATGTTCCATTGATCTGGGTGTCTGTTTCTGTGCCATGTAACATTTCTCAAACTACATTGTGAATATATGGATACATCCTATATTATTCTATATAACATTTTTGTTCTAATAGATTAAAATAAGAGTAACCTATATTATTATTGACAGACATGAAAACATCATGAGTTATATGAAATATACAGATTTATTTCTATATAATTATATTATCTATAATTCATCTTTTCTCCATGGTTTAGAGATATTGTCTTTATTATTTAACATATGGAATATGTACTTAGACATTTGTATTGATGCTATTCTGCTAAAATAATCTGCCTATTCCTGTACAATACCTTGTTTATGGTATGGTGACTGTACCCTAAATTATTTAAGGTACAAGCGTCTTATGATACATTTTAACATCTAATAGGACAATGGCCCCTCTGTTTATCATTATTCTTTTCAGTTTGTTAGTCCAGTAGAATTTCAAAATGATTTTGTCATGATTTCAAAGAAAGTGAATAATTGAAATTTGTTTGGACTGGTCCTGATTTATGAATTCATTTGAAGGAGAAGGCATAGCCTTCTGTTTTTGGTTTTTATAACACTAGAAAACAAAACCATGTAAGATCTCATAAACTAGGATACATAATTAGTTAACATTTAAAAGAAATTGTTTTGTTTGCTTATTCACTAACTTATTCATTTATTTGACTAATCTGTCCTCTAATGCCAAACATGATGCTAGTAACCAAGATACAGGATTTTGGGAGAAATCAGATCAGCACCATTCTGGTGCGTAGTGTGATTATCCAAAGAGCAAGCTTAAAAGTTGTGATTGAGAGGTCAAGGATTCTACGCAGTGCTGGGCAGCACTTGATAGGACTTTGGGGACACTCTACAGGAAGAGACGCTTCAGAAGTTCTGTGCAGGGTTTCACAGGACCATGGATGTAAAAGTGAGAAAGCAGGCCTAGGAAGAAAGGATTCTTTCTGGTTGCCACCTGTTACTGTCATCCATCAGGCTCTGTTGGGAGAGTGAGGAAAGAATGACTGAGCCCATGAAGTCACCATGGTACTAGAGCACAGCTTTTGACAGGGGAGGCTGTGTGGATGTGACTATGAGCAGGCACCTCCATGCCTGCCTGCTTTGGTTGATGATCCTTTCTGTTGATGAACTGATTGTGCCAGGCCCTTCATTCTGCCACTCCTTCCCTCAGCCACCTCTTCCCTCCTGCTGACACCTGACATTGACCAAGTCTCCCAACAGGGCCTGTCTGAGGCAAACTTGCCCTACCATTTAGACATTATAATTAAAATTTTTTAAATGTTTATTTATTTTTGAGAGAGACAGAGAGAAATAGTGTGAGCAGGGGTGGGGTAGGGCAACGAGAGAAAGAGACACACACACAGACCAAAGCAAGATGTAGGCTCTGAGCTGTCAGCATAGAGTCCAACATGGGGATTGAACTCATGAACAAAATCATGAGCTAGGCTGAAGTCCAGCTTAACTGACTGAGCCTCCCAGGTGCCTCAGAGAGACATTACAATTTAGAAATCAGCCCTCTGAGTCTCACTTCTGAGTTGTCTTTCATGACTTTGAGAGTGTTTGGTTCTGTCTTGTGCATTCTGCAATGGATGTGGCAGATTATTTTGGACAAACCTTTTTCCTCTGACCTAATGAGAAAGATATATTCTACATCTTGACCCATAAGTTGAGGGGATTCTGGGATGTGAGAAGTGGGATTGAACAAAATACCCAGAGGGGAACGTCTAGGGTAAAGCCATTGGCCTAGAAAACAAGTTAGAGTAAAAACCATGGAAGACAATAAGAATAGATGGAGCTAATTCTGCTAACATTTTATCAGGGTGTTCCACAACAGAGGCTATAGCTCTGATGCCTTCAGGAGCATGCCTACTCCAGCCATGGAGTAAGGACCTTCAGGCTTCTCACACCTACACATATGTAAGAAACAGAGCCTTTGGGAAACAAGCTGCCAGGCCCTCATCTACTTCCAGATTCAGCTTTAACTTTCCCTTCTCTTCTCAGGCTCTTCCAGGACTGCCACAAACTAGAACATGTTCAGAGCTGCTAGGGCCAACCAGACTGAACTCCTGGGAGCTTAGGGAAACCTCCAGGGTCAAGTTTATACAAAATAGCAGTGGTACCTTGTCTGTGTGTGGGGGTTTGGGGAAGGAGGGAGCAGCAAGGAGCTAATTTTGGGCACCCAGGGGGGCTTTCCTTAGGTTATTTAAAGGGCCATACCATGGATTGTGGGTGCTGAAAGTGAGAAGTGGAGACATGCAGGGTATGGAACCCCATGGATGTGCATGTAGATATAGCTACGTACAGCTGCACACACCCTCACACACACACATTTGAAGAAGCTGTCCAGGACCAGCTTCCCACACTCTGACTGCCTCCTATTCCGGTAAGTGGTTCCAGGTGAGGTGGCTTCACAGTTCCATCCTGGTATCCTGGTCTCAGATGCCCAGAGCCCTGTCACCTGCTTCATTCTCAGTCCTCACTGGACAGCTCTTTTATTGACCTATTTCATCTTAAGTGGATTGAGAGTGAGAGGTTTCAAATACTCTGTTGTAGTTCTTGGTATTGTAATCCATGTTTGTCTCACACCTTAGGTAACATTCTTTAAATGGATACACATGCAAAATTACACATAATGTATTTTTATGAATATAATGGCCTGTGTGTAAATAATGATTCTGTTCATCATTAATGAAACATTCAAAATGGAAAATGTATTTGTCAGATGTTAATGTTAATTAATAATAATGTGTGGTTACACCACATTATTATAACTCTAACACTACAGCATTCTACTATACTACACGACATATACTAGCTTGATTCCAGAATCATTTTTGAGTGTCTACACATTCTACCTTTTGTTTTCTATTTTGAAGCCCTTGATTCCTTTGAAATTTGAGGCTTATGGAGTTTTGTGTTTACTGTGCTTCTCAGATATTGCCCCAAAGCATCACTATGACTATTTGCAATGCCTCCCTGGGTCATCCATCTTTCTTCATTCTCCAAGGCATTCCTGGGATGGAGGACAAACACAGATGGATCTCTATCCCCTTTTCTTCCATGTACTTCATCACCATCCTTGGGAACTGCACCATCATCTTCATCATCTGCACAGAGCGCTCCCTGCACAAGCCCATGTTTCTGCTCCTCTGCATGTTGGC
>PJEM01021825.1:0-10614 GCA_004023845.1 Helogale parvula | reverse complement strand
CTACAAAATTTTGCACTGTTTCCCACATTTTACACATCACCCTAATGTCATTTGAAGTGAGGGATTCCTCCACCTTTTTCTCGAGGAGCTGCCGATGTAGCTTTTTATAAAGTCTTGGGATTTCGGCCACTTGCATACTCATTCATACTTCTCCATGATTTCCTTCTCAATTTCCACTGTAATCATCTCCTTCTTCTTCCCACCTTTCCTTTCAACCTTTTTCTGCATAAGGGCCACAGTCTACACTCACATGGATGGTGACTACAGTACAGTATTAATAAACTCTTGTCATCTACTGTGTTTAATGTAACTGACAATAAGGCAGCAGAAGGAAGGGTCTGTATGTGCAGGCAGCCTGACCAGGAACAAAACAAAGCATTCCTCAGCTTACTCTTGTATGGAAAAGCAAAGGACTGTCCATAGGTGTTTTGAAGGGACAACAAATATACAAGTGCCAGTCGCAGACACCTTCCAACGTTCTGAAAAATCACTGATTTCAGCTAAACATCACAGCCCGAGACTGAGCATCTGAGCATCAAGGACCATCACCCACAAACGTGCAGTGAAAGAGAGAGAAGAACCACTGGCTCAGTTGTGATTATGTGACATTTGGCATCAGCTTCTACTCATATTGCAACACATTGCTCATTTATCAAGTTAAAATTTATTCGAAATGTTTGCTCATCTTTAGAACACTTGCAGAACAAGGTACCTGCAATCCCAGGTTTCACTATATTTTCAAGTTCTATAAATATCAATGCATGTTAAAAGATACTTTAAAAAATTCAAAAGGTTTTATGCTACATATTTTTCTCAGACATTTGGGAAAATGTGGTAGACTAAGGGTGCGTAGATCGCACAATTTGTAGAGCATGTGACTGTTGATCTTGGGGTTCAAGCCCTATGTTGGATGTAGAGATTACTTAAAAATAGAAGCATTAGAAAAAACAATGGTAGATTAAAAATACAAAGTTATCTCTTGATTTCTCTAAAACTCTATTCAAAAGATAGTATAAACATCCCATAGAGCATAAAGCTTGAAACCCAAGTAGAGACAGAAAAGAAGCTGTCGGCAGACAGTGATGCCAACAAATTTTAGAGAATGAGCAGTAGAGGCAGAAATGCAAACTTTCTTGAAAGATTCGATAAAGAAGAAAATGAGGTCCAGTGTAGAAATACCTCAGTGTGTGCTGTGCCCTCTGGAAAGGCTGAGGGGAAAAACCTACATATTTTTAAATATTTTGAATAACTGAGGAGGAGGATGTTGCCTACGATGGAACATGTGTGTGACATTTGTGTGTCCCTGCGTACACACACGTGCGTATGTATAGATGTATTGAAGATATTGGCATGTAGGAAGGTAAATAAGTAGACGAGAGAGAAAATCCTAGGCAATAGAACAGCCATGGCCTCCATGGTCCTTTATAACAAGCAATGATCACTTTCTAAACCAGCAGAAAATTGCAAGTTGATTTTTGAGAATTGAAAAGAACAGAGGAAAAATTTCCACTCAAATACACCCAACACAAATCCTGTGTATTATTAAACTTTTTGATTTTTGTTTATCAGTTCAGCTTTCTTCTACTTACAAAAATTCTTCCCATCCCCATTCTAATCGTGACAACCCCTGACCTTTTTACTCTCTCCATAGTTTTGCCTTTTTCAGAATGTCATATAGTAGGTGTCAATCAGCATGCAGCCTTTTCAGATTGGCTTCTTGTACCTGGAAATATGCATTTAGCTTTCCTCCATTTCTTTTAATGGCTTGATAGCTCATTTCTTTTTAGCATTGTGTAAGCTTCCATTGTCCGGGTGCACCATAGTGTATTTACCCAGTCTTCTACTGAAGGACACCTTGGTTCCTTCCATGTTTTAGCAATTATGAATGAAGCTGCCATAAACATGTGTGTGAAAGTTTTGTGCTGACAGAAGTTTTCCAGTCGTTTGGATAAACAGCAAGGATTGGAATTGCTGGATCATACTGTAGGAGTATGCGCAGTTGTGAAAGAACTGCCACACTTGTGTTCCAACGTGGCTGTATCCCCGTCAGCCATGAATGAAGTCTCCTGTTGCTCGCCATCCTTGCCGGCGTTAAAATAAAAAACAAACAGACAAGCTTTAAAAATTATCTGGGTAGGCAAAACCAGTTTTTTCATATAAATAAAGTTTAATATATTTTGGAACTTATTGGCATTTTCTTCATCTATTCATCTGTTGTTGGATATTCAAGTTGTTCCCTTATCTTGGCTATTGTGAACGCGTACATAGTAGTGTGACATTTCTCTTTGAGATTCTGATTTCAGTTCCTTTTGATAAATACTCATAAGTGGGATTACTGGATCATATGGTAGTTCTATTTTTAACTTTTTTGAAGAACCTCTATTCTCTTTTGCATGCTTACACCATTTTGCATTTCCACCAACCATGTGCAAGTGTTCTACTCCTTTGCCATTCTGGACAACACCTATATTTTGTGCTTTGGATAATAGCCAGCAATGTTTTTTATTTTTAAATGTATAAAACATGGATGATGTTGAAGAATTTATTTTAAATTTAATAGCAAATACATTGAAGTAGTCATTATTGAAAAGGAACTAGAGGCGCACCAGAGCAGCTCAGTCAGTTAAGCATCCGACTTTTGATCTCAATTCAGGTCATGATCTTAAGGTTCATGATTTGAGCCCTGTGTAGGGCTCTGTGCTGACAGTACAGAGCCTGCTAAGGATTCTCTCTCTCTCTCTCTCTCTCTCTTTCTCTCTCTCTCTCTCTCTCTCTTTCTCTCTCTTCCCACCCCACTTACTCTTCATACAGAATTCTTATTAAGATATCTAAGAGGTAAGAATACTTTTATTTAGGAAACGATGCACTAAAGCATACATGTGAAAGACAGATTGTTGAAGTGTTGCCTTAGAATTGGAGTTTCTGGTGGTATTCTCTGTTCCTTTCTAGTCTTTGTTTCTTTTGGTCTTTTTTGTTTTGTTTTATTTCATCTTTCCTCCCCTCAGAGAGTCCTCCTTAAAATTTCTTGTAGGTCTGGTTTAGTGGTCACGAACTCTTTTAGTTTTTGTTTGTCTGGGAAACTCTTTATCTCTCCTCTTTTCAAAGACATTCCTGCTGGAAAAGAATGTTTGGCTGCAGGGGTGCCTGGGAGCTCAGTCAGTTAAGTGTCTGACTTCGGCTAGGTCATGATCCCACAGTTTGTGAGTTTGAGCCCCACGTCAGGCTCTGTGCTGACAGCTGAGCCTGGAGCCTGCTTCAAATTCTGTGTCTGCCTCTCTCTGTCCCTCACCCACTTGCACTCTGTCTCTTTCTCTCAAAAATAAATAAACATTAAAATAAAAAAAAAGAATTCTTGGCTGCATATTTTTCTGATTCAGCACATTGAATATATCCTGCCACTCCTTTCTGGGCTGCCAAGTTTCTACAGACAGGTCTGCTTCGAACTTGATCTGTTTTCCCTTGCAGGTTAAGGACTTTTTTTCCCCTTGCTGCTTTCATGATTCTTGTCTGTGTATTTTGTGAACTCGACTATGATACGATATGCCTCTTTGATGGTCGGTTATCATTTCATCTTTTTTTAAATTTGTTTTTTAATGTTTTTTTCTTTCAGAGAGAGACACATAAAGCATGAGCGGGGGAGGGGCAGAGAGAGAGGGAAACAGAATCCAAAGCAGACGCCAGGCTCTGAGCTGTCAGCACAGAGCCCAACATGGAGCTCGAACTCACAAACTGTGAGATCATGACCTGAAGCAAAGTTGGACAGTTAACCAACAGAGCCACCCAG
The DNA here is from genome assembly GCA_004023845.1 of Helogale parvula. Classification (NCBI taxonomy): domain Eukaryota; kingdom Metazoa; phylum Chordata; class Mammalia; order Carnivora; family Herpestidae; genus Helogale; species Helogale parvula. The sequence goes on along the minus strand of PJEM01021825.1, from coordinate 6,830 downwards.
GTGCCCCAGCTATCATGTAATCTAATGGGAGTTCTCTGTGCTTTCTGGATTTTGATGTCTGTGTCTTTCTCCAGATTAGTAAAGTTTTCTGCTATGGTTTGCTTATATAAGACTTTTATGCTTTTTTCCTCTGTCTCCATCTTCTGGGGCCCCCAGTGACTCGAATATTATTCCTTTTAAATGAGTCACTGAGTTCTCTAATTCTTACATCGTGCTTTTTTTTTTTTTTGGCCTTAGATTCCCTCTTTTTTTTTTCTGCTTCATTTATTTTCTACAATTTTGTCTTCTATATCGCTGATTTGCTGCTCGGATTCATCCATCTTTGCCACCGCATCACCCATTTGAGATTGCATATCCGTTATATGAGTTTTAATTTTGTCCTGACGAGATTTTACTTCTTTTATCACTGCAGAGAGGGGCTCATTGCTTTTTTCAACCCAGCTAGTATTCTTATTATCATGATTCTAAATTCTGGTTCAGACATCTTGCTTATATCTGTGTTGTGATGAAGTCCTGGGCTGTCTTCTCTTTCTGTTTTTTCTTTTGGGGTGATTTTTTTTTGTTTCTTCATTTTGGAGGAAGAAAAAGAATTAATAAAATAAAATAATTAAATTACAAAAATTAAAAACAACACAAAAAAACGAAAAAAGGACATTAGATCCTAGGTGTGTGTTGGTCTAGTTGTTGAAAGAAGCTTGATTGAGTGGAGAAAAAAGGAAAAGAAAAGAAAAAAGTAAGAAAACATTTTAAAATTAAAAAAACATACAATACAATACAATACAATGAAGTAAAATGAATCGAAAGTTTACCAAAAATAAAAAATATAGTTAAAAAGTTAAACAAATTTTTAAAATATAATTTATTGTCAAACTGACTACCATACAGTGTATAAGTGTACTGTTGGCTTTTGGGGTAGGTTCCTGCGGTTCATCGCTTACATACAACTCCCAGTGCTCATCCCAACAAGTGCCCTCCTCAGTGCCCATCACCCATTTTCCCCTCTCCCCCACCCCCACCCCCTCAGTTTGTTCTCTGTATTTAACAGTCCTTTATGGTTTGTCTCCCTCCCTCTCTGTTTGTAACTATTTTTCCCCTTCCCTTCCCCCATGGTCTGTTGTTAAGTTTCTAAAAAATCACATGAGTGAAAACATGATATCTTTATTTCTCTGACTGATGTATTTCACTCAGCATAATACCTTCCATTGCTGCAAATGGCATTATTTTATCCTTTTTCATTGGCAAGTAGTATTCTATTGTGTATGTGTGTGTATTTACAGAAAAATAAAAAATATAGTAAAAAAATGAAACAATTTTAAAGGAAAATAAAAATAATTTTTTCTCTTTCTCTATCTAAGATAGAAAAAAAAGAAAAAAACAAAAAAAAGCCCCCAGAAACTTAATAGATGGACCAGTGAACAGAATGAATTCAGAATAACATCCAGTTTCCCTAGGAGTCTGAAGTACTTTATAGTCCATGCACTAAGCCTATGGAGAAATTTGTGGTGGTTCTCTAGAGTTTGAGCTTGATTGGTTCAATTGGAAGGGGCTTGGTGTATTAGCCCAGTTCTCCACTAGGAGGTGCTGCTTAGCTTACTGGGGTCGATAGGTGTGGCTCCCATGCACATATATGTGAGATGGAAATGGCATCACCCAGCTTCCCAGTCTATGGCACTGGAACTGTGTGCTCTCATAAATCGTCAATCAAACACCCCTCCTTTATCTCTGGTTTCCATCCCGCTTCTAAACTGTTCATGTCCAAGCCGTGAGTCTGCCAGGTGGCACCTCTCTCTTGAATTATGTCTCTTTTGGGCTGTTTCCAAACCCCTCACTTCTGAGAGCCCTGTGGCTTGGACTTGCTCCATGTCTCTAGGGGAGGTGTTGGTTTTGCCCTGGGAATGTTCGTGTGGTCGCACTGTTGCAGAGGTTCAGAGCTTGTGGCCAGGTGCCTGCTCGCCCCAGAAAAAAGTTCATGCAATCACCCAGGAGCAGAGTTTCAGAGATTATGGGAAAACACAACACAGAGCCAGGGCCAGGTTTCACCACACCTTGGCATCTTAGTTCCAATACCAGCCAACATGGTTGCTCTCCAGTGTCTGCTGGGACGTCTGCCTGTGGAGAGGCCCTACGGCCTCTACCAAATGCCCTCCAAGCAGGGGAACTGTTTCTCCCTATGTGGCCCATGGACCCCTTGGACCTCGCTGCCTTCTGCTGGTGAGTCAACCTTCCTACCAGAGAACCACCAAGGATTGAGCGAGGGACTTTCTGACTCTGCTCGTCCCTATTTATAGAGTCCTACTGGTATTGAAACCTTCTTCTTTCTCTTTTCCCTCCTTTCTTGTTCTGTCAATGTGGGTGTTTCCTCTTTCTCTCCAGCTACTTTCAGGGGGAGTGCTTTTCCTGCAGCCTCCCCACTTTCTCTTTTCTTTCTCTGCAAAAACAGCTCCCTACTCTTCACGACTTCTCTCTCTCCCAGCTCACCTCTCTGTGCTGTGTACTTGCCTAGTTCTGTGGCTTAAGTTATGCAGATTGTTGTGTTAATCCTCAGATCAATTTTCTAGGTGTGCAAAATGGTTTGGTGCTGATCTAGCTGCATTTCAGGGACAAGAGAAGCTGAGAAGTTCCATGCTCTGCTATCTTGGCCCCTCTCTTCTATGGTTTTATTTAAAAATTTTTAAAAAGTTCATTTATTTATTTTGACAGATAGGCTATCAACACAGAGCGTGAGGAAGGGTTCAGACTCACAAATCATGAGATTACGACCTGCGTTGAAACCAAGAGTACAACAGTTAACTGACTGAGTCACTCAGGTGTCCCTGCAGGTTTATTTCAATCTAAGTTAAAGAAATCAAGTAAATAGCACAGGTTGAATTTGCCAAATTATTTTCTGATATCAATTTCCATGAAATTCCATTTTATTTATTTTTTTACTTTTTTATGTTTTTAATTTATTAGTGAGAAACAGAGAGAGACAGCACAAACAGGGGAGGGTCTGTAAGAGAGGGAGACACAGAATCTGAAGCAGGCTCCAGGCTCTGAACTGTCAGCACAGAGCCTGATGCGAGACTTGAACCCACGAACCACGAGTACATGACCTGAGCCAAAGTCAGACGCTTAACTAACTGAGCCACCCAGGTGCCCCGTGAAACTTCGTTTTAAACGTGGGATTTGGTTTACTATTAATCCCCATTCAATCAGAGCCGTTATCTTCTATTTAAACCCTCTGCATTCCCTGCATCAGGAAACATGGAATGAATGGGACTGGAGGGTCTGTGTTTGCTGAGTTGCTTGGTATAAAGTGGTCTTTGCTGACTGTTTCAGTCCTCTAGGGGGCCCTCTAGGCTTTGCAAGCAACGAAGACTTTCTGGTGGTCCAAGGGTTGAACAGTTAAAGAGAGAACAGAAGTCATGTGACCCAGTCAAATTATAGATAGCAAAGATGGGGGAGAACGGGGGACATGTTTGTGTAAAGGTCATCTCAGGTTTTTCAGTTTCGCCGTTCCACATAAACTTCAAAAAGCTGCAACCCATATCTCTGTGAATACCCTGTGAGGGTGCTTCTCTGAGTACAAGTACCAGGATAAGAATATTCCTGGGTGTTGTGACCAGGGAACCTCAATGGAAAACATCCTATTACCTGTTTTCCATGGTTATCAATAAAGTCGCACAAACCCACTGACCTAGAAATTTCAATATCCCAGATAGCCTACCTTTTCATTTATCTCTGCTGAGAGTGGAGGGGATGAGAATGAAGAGAAGAAGAAAAGATATAAAAATAAGGAAGAAAAATGGAAGGAAAGGGAGGCTACAATATTTACTTTGACCAGTGGCATATAGACCAGTCAAAGTCAGACCAGTTGTGTGGGTGAGCAGGGTGTTCATGGGTTGATAAGAGAGGTGGAGAAGGATACATTAAATGAGAGTGGACATTATGCAGACATCTTATTATATTCACCGACTAAATTCTGGTTGAATCACTTTCTGTGCAGATGGTGACTGTCCAAGTTGGTTTCTAGAGCTCTCTTGATTTCAAGAAATTATATTTACTTCCACAATACACAATACACACTATCAGATAATTTTCCCTTATCAGGGTTTTTGTATAACAGAATTCTCACATTGTCTGTCAAACCATGCAATTGGGGAAGGGAGTTACTCTACCCTATGATTTTTCAAGTTTCTGTGTAACCCATTGAGACACTTACTCATATAGAAATATTATCTACTTTCTTCTAATCCACAAATTTCTTACAATAAGTATTTTCAGGGAAAAATAACTCTTATAACTTCATATATTGGAAATATCTCTCCTACCCCCCTGCACTGTTGGCAAGCACAGTTTTGGAAGATTACTGTGCAGTCTCCCTGGGCCGCTGTGGGTGGAGTCTCTAGTCCCTGGAGTGACAGGGTTCAGGGGTGATTGGTGCTCAGTGACTCTGGAGGAACGTGGTGACTCTTAACAACACAACCTCTCTGACCCGAGACTCTACACTCTTCAGAGTAGGAGTGAAGGCACATCAGCAACAGACAAGGAGTCATGAAGAGATCTTGGGGAGCTCTGCTGAGGCTCCTGTGGGTGCAAGTTTGCTGTGAGTGGGAGTGTCCCAGACGGAGGCTGGGGAGGTTCTCAACCCACAGTGGCGGAGTAGCTGACCCGGAGCTCCTGTTGAGTCTGCCCCCTCAGCAGGTGTTTCTGGGAATATTTTATGGGTCTGAAAACTGCATCAGTGGTTCCCAGTGACTTCATTTGTGTTTCTTTTGTCTTTCCAAGCAGGGGTGAGAGGGATGGAGGTGGAGCAGAGACCTCCAGCCCTGAACGTCCAGGAGGGAGCCAGCTCTACCCTGAGCTGCAACTTTTCCAGCTCAGTGACCAGCTTGCAGTGGTTCCGACAGAACCCTGGGGGCGGCGGCCTCACGAGGCTGTTTTACATCGCGTCAGGGACGAAGCAGGACGGGAGGTTAGAATGCACACTGAACAGTAAGGAGCGGCACAGCAGCCTGCACATCAGGGCCTCCCGGCAGGAAGACTCAGCCACCTACCTGTGTGCGGTGGAGGCACAGTGCTCCCTGCTGCCCTGCAGCCTGTTTCCAAAGTGCAGCTGGGCTCACAGCCCCGACTTCTCACTGGACAGGCATTTATTTGCCCCCACAGGATCTTATGCGCATTTTCATATTTATGTTACAGCACTTTTCCCCCCTAAAAGTAGACCCATCTGGACTATCATTTCACATTTGCTTTTCTTACTCCTTTTCTTCTCAGAAAACCCTTTCCAGGTAAAAAGCTCTATCATGGAACCGTGGAGAAGCCAGCATCCAATGCTCTGGTAAAATGTATCTCCTGACAGATAGCATATAAATTATATGCCAATTACTCAGCTGAAGCGACTTGAAAACATATACGGTCATTATCCCACAGAAAAAGATGATCAAGTTTTTCAGTGTCCTGTAGATGGTTCTTTTTCAAAGAAAATTAAACAGAGCATGTGTAATGTTTTTTAAAGTTTGGATTCAACCTTTTCAGTCCTGGAAATATAAATACAATAAAATAATTTTATTGAAGTCCAACCACTCTACTACCTTATTATAATTATTTTCTATTTCAGCAAGATAAAGCCTTGCAATAAGTACTTTTATTTTATGCACAAATACAGTGAAGACTTTAAAGCTGAAGTTATTTCGGGGTGCCTGGATGGCTTAGTCAGTTACGCTGCCGACTTCGGCTCATGTCATGATCTCGCAGTTCTTGGGTTCTAGCCCCACGTCAGGCTTTTTGCTGACCATTTGCTCAGAACCTGGAGCCTGTTTCTGATTCTGTGTCTTCCTCTCTCACTGACCAACCCCTGCTCACGCTCTGTGTGTCTCTCTCAAAAATAAACGTAAAAAAAAAGTTTAAAGGTAGAATGATTTGGTTGAGCTCATATTATTCCTAGATTAGTGCATCTGAGGTGACGTGAGAGCTTGTCCCCTAGCTACCTGATGTAGAAGAGTTTTTAGAATCATAAAATAATTTATTATTATTATTTTTTTAATTTTTGAGAGAGAGAGACAAAGTGTGAGCTGGGGGAGGAGCAGAGAGAGAGAGGAAGACACAGGATCCAAATCAAGCTATAGGCTCTGAGCTGTCAGCATAGAGCCCACTGTGGAGCTTGAACTCACAAACCACGAGATCGTGACCTGAGCCAAAGTCAGATGGTTAGCCGAATGAGCCACTCAGGAACCTCACAAAATGATTTCTATTGATTAATTTTTACAACGTGTTTATATATATCACTTACAAAAGTATCCAATTAAGTCCTTTCTAAATAGCATCTTGTGTGGAAGAACTCATGGAAAGTTTTCTTCTGTTCCATTAAACCCATTGCTTTTCCTTGCGTTTTGAATGAATCTATTACTCATGATTTTGGAACATCATTCACCATTAGGGAAATGGAGTCGAAATCTTCCCTCTAAAAGAAACCCTTCTCGGTTGTAGCCAGAGTCAAAGACTTCTGACTTCAAACTCAAAGTTCAACCTTGCATGTAGAATAATGAAAGCCCAAACTGAATTCCAGCCTGCACTGTGTTTTATGTTAATGAAAGGGTATTGCTAGGAAGGACCAAGACCTTGACAAGTAAGGTGGAGACAAAGGGGCAGACTCCCAGAAACTGGGTGCTAACCAGCTTCTTGAGCGTGTAACCTGTGCAGTTACACAGCAGTTTGACGCTCAGAGGGAGCCCTACCCATGTTTTAATGCTCTGATATCACTGTCTTGAAACTTAAATAATTTTATCTTCGTGCTTGTGTATTGTACGTGAAGTCCCATTAAGGGTGGAACATGTGCATGAGCAAAAGAG
>PJEM01021824.1:0-10488 GCA_004023845.1 Helogale parvula | reverse complement strand
AGGGAGAGAAGACAACGCTGTGCAAAGGTGACTAATGAGGAGAAGCGGCCACGCGGTCAGAGCAGAGGAGGCAGGCCTCCGCCAGGCACTTCCGTGTGCACGCGGGTGCGGACACAAGCGTCCGGCTGCCACCACGGCTCCTCCACGCCCTGCGTCTTCGCTCCTGTGTGCCGGCACAGCCGAGACCAGCCCCACCCGGGTGCCAAAGCCTGCCGTGCGCGCGACTTAGCTGAGCGCCACGCACAGTCAGGGAGTGAAACCTCGGCTCCGCGGGGAAGCTGGGCCTCAGGAATCTACTTTCCGTTAACATGAGCCGAACGATGGGCTGTTTTACACTGTGACTGTTACACAGAAGGGAGAAACCACACACCGCGGGGGAGGTGTCTACGTGACGTGGTCATCTGGTTACAATAAAAGAGATTCTAATTACCTTGACAGAATCCAGTAAACTCCTAGGAAAAAACCGCTTCAAACCAACATCTTTTCTGAAATATAAAAAGAAGCGTATTAACAAACAGCACCACCAAATCAATTAACATAATGACATTGTTGCAAGAACATAAAAGCAATTTAAATTCTTCGTCCTTCCATACGGCGTTCGGGAAGGAAGGAAGCAGACTAAAGCTCCAATTTACCACACAGTCACCGCGGGTGGGACGAGTCATTTCCTCGACAAAGCAGAAAACACCAGTACGAGTTGGTTTCAGTAGAAGGTTCTTTCCATTTTGGCCCTCAGTGTTGAAAAGGCTTGTCCACACGTGCCTCTCGGCAGACCGCGGTGCGGGACCCTGCTCCCCCCAGAACCCGCTGGAAGGGTCAGCCTGCCAACGCCAGTCCCACTGGGTGGCAGACGTGCAGAGAAAGCAGACCGACCGGAGGAGGAACAGGTCTGGGAGAACATGGAAGTCTCAAGAACACTCCCTGAAGTAATCCTAAGAGTGGGCTGGTTTGAGTGAACCGTTTTTGACTAAGGGACTCGCCCGACGAACCCCAGTTTCTCATCCCAGTTCCACAGGAAGCAGAAAGCAAGAAGTCAGGCGATCTGTCCAATGTCAGGACGCCGAACGTGTGGAAGCGCTGGGAGGCCCGGGGCTGGAGCTCAGGCTGCAGCCCTGGTCGTCCCATGAGGAGCCCCGAGGCGCTCGGCCGAGAACACGGGCCAGAAAGACTTGACCGTCCCCTTTCCGCTCCCACTGGTGCCAAGGGCACCGTGTGCTAATAACCCAAAACCGAGCCTCCCCGGCCGGCGGGGCACGTCAGGACACGAGAGGAGGGGGAAGAGCATCCAGAAGGCAAACACGGAAACAGGAATCTTCAGAATCACGTAAGGAGACTACAGGCCAGATGGAAAGTCTTTAGAGGCATGACTTCTTACCCCCAACGCTAAGATTACGAGCAGACCTGCAGCGCTCAGGCGGCGTCTGCACGGGGAGCCCGTGCCCCAACAGTCCAGGCCCCTCTGTAACCTGACTCCCAGATCGTCCTCGGTTTCCCCCCCCCCATGTTCGCTGCCTCCTTAGGGACTCCCTCACCTCCAGACCCCCCTGACCCTGCGCGCCGCTACTTCACGCCGCCCACTTGTTTTTACTGGGTCTTCACGTATTACATTTCTAGCATATTTAATATATTTTATCACACTTTTCATTGACTACACTTTCCATTTCTTTTTCTGACCACCTCGCCCCTTGCAGATCTTCCCAGCTGGGCACGGCAGAGAGGAGGGGGTGGCCCCAGGGCCCGCTCCTGGCCGGAGGGTGCGGGCGCTGCCTCCAGGGCAGGAGAACGGTAAGCAGGGGAGAGCGGCCTGGAATCCCGAGCACTTCCCCCCACTCTCCTTCACGCAACTGTTCCATCGTAAAAAGCACTTTTCACAGAGAGAGCTCTGCACTGGGACTCCGCCTTGCTCAGGATGGAAGCCTGAGAAAGTCTATTTGTAGGACAGGAAGCTAATTCCTGCTGCGAACAGTGGCGCCGAGGATGGGGCAGGAACCCATGAAGTCCCTATTCTACGGGGCTGGTCTCCTTTCCTCCAGAAAGAGCACAGATGCCCGCCCCCCCAGGGCTGACTCCCAGCTGTCTGAGCAGAGGGAGGTGTGACCCTTTTCTGCCATAAGCAGAATAGGCGGTGGGGGAGGGGTCAGCCAGAAGAGCAGGCGGGAGGAGGGCTGGCGGGTGCGGGGTGCAGCAGAGGAAGTGAGAAGTGAGGAGACTCAGATCTTCTGGACACAGGCTGTTAATGCCCAGCGAATGGACACATGTGGGAGGACCCCTCACCCCCAGAAGGGGAGGCTGGGGGTGGGGGGGTGGGGTACAAGGAAGGTGTACCTTCTAGTGGGGGGTTTCAAGGAGGCAGCCAGCCACCAAAGGGGGGGCCCAGGGAGGGGCTGTCCTCCTCCTGACTGTGACACCAGCCCTGCTGGGACTCAACCACCTAAGGCATCCACTTTTCACAGAGTCAAGTGGAAAGCAAAAAATTTATCCTACTCATTTCTGTCACAAATGGGAAAATTAGAGATGGACCAAAAGGGCCATATGTTTCGTGAAAAATGAAAGAGGGCATACTTCTTCGTGAAAATGAAGGCGGTTACTAGGCGTTTCTTTTACTTCCAAGATGAAGACAACTCCATTTTGGGGCTGAAAAAGCTAAGACCAGCCAGTGCTAACACGTATATAGTTTAACTTTTCCAACTACTTCTGAGCAACGGCTCTGCCGCATTTGTCCACGTGCTACAACTCTTTTAAATGTGGTATCGGGCAGGCGGGGAGATAAAAATGAGGCTAAAGTAAGCAAAATCATTGAAAAACTGCACCACCACCGCATTTCCATTCATGAATCAGGAAGCCCTGGGGGGTCACGACCTAAGCTGCAGCTGGGGCCCGGTACAGACACCGAACTCAGACCCTGTCTGGGGAGCCCCGGCAGGCACAGCAGCTGTCCCACTGTGCACACGAGGCCACGTCCGCCAGCCTCCTCCCCGGGGGGCAGAGCTCAGCTCTCAGCGCCGCAGAGCGCGTCTGAGCCCGACTCCACGACCGTGAGAGGACGTAGATCAGACAGACACCTGCGTCTCTTAGACACGACACAGCTCTGTTCTGAGGCCTGGGCTGTGAGATGACTCCTTGCTACACAGATGATTGTCAAGGGTAGATCCTGCACTCACATAAATTCATTTGACAAGAAATTATCTAGGAGAGTCTTTGAGAATCCGGCTGAACCCCAATCCCCAAACTCAAGCACGAGGTTTTCAATTTCCACACGAGTTCAAAGGACCCCTCCGAAGCCGCAGGCAGCTGACGAGATAGCAGTATTAGGGAGAGCCGTGCCGTCCACTGCAGTGGGTTCGTGAAGCAGTTTATGCTTCAGTTAGTTAAAATTAATCTAAAACTCTAGTTCCCCAAACCACAAGAGACTCTCAACGACAGAAAACAAACTGAGGGCTGACAGAGGGAGGCGGGAGGGGCCCGGGCAAGCTGGGCGAGGGGACCAAGGAGGGCACTTGTCCTGACGAGCCCTGGGAGGAACGTACGGAAGTGACGGCTCACCGGGTTCTACTCCTGATACTGTATATTAACTAAGGGAAACGTAAATACAAATACACAAATAAATAAAATAAAAATCTAGCTCCCTGTCACGGGGGCTGCATCGTGGGGGCTCAGTGGCCTCACGTGGCCTGTTGGGCACACAAGACACTTCTGCCACTGCAGACGCTGCGCTGGGCCGCCGCGGTGGGTCCAGGGCCCGGAGACGCTGGGCACGGCAACAGGGCCACCGTGGGACAACCACGCAGGGCCAGAACCTCCCGAAGCCCGGGGCAGGGGGGCGGGACGGCCCACGCACCTGCTCTGTCCCCTTCCCTCCGGAGCGGCAGGCTTCCACCTGCTTCATCTCTAAGACCCCGCTCCTTCCCACCGGAAGCGTCACGAAAGCACTGTCTTGTTTTCTTGCGCACCAGGCGCCCTGTCAGAGGACGGGCAGAACCACGCGTCCCCCTTTCCCAAGCGAGGTACGGTGTAAACAGCCGACTGCACGGAAGGTGCCATCCGACGGTGAGGGTGAGATTCCCAAGACAATAAATATACTGGTTGATTTTTAGGGATCCTGGGCCTGAAAACTGTGATCAATTTTAAACCAGAATCCTCTTGATGAACGTGGACTTTTCCTCTGTCCTGCACAGGAAGTACTTAAACCATCACTGACAGACAGGACTTCCTCCCCCTTCCCTTCTGCTCGGCCCCGAAGCTGTGCCCTGACACACGGTTGACGGCCCGCGTCCCAGCGCCGCCCGCACACGCAGCCCGGGGAGGGGACGCACCCTCCCTCCTGCGGCTCCCCGGTCCTCATCTTCCGCGGTGCGCCTCCCTGACCCCCTGCCCAGACGCCCCCAGCCCGCGGCCCTGCCCCACACACGTGTATCCAAGAACGTGGACCCACACGCAGGAGGCTCCTGCACCTGCGTTCAGAACTAGCTTCACTACAAAGAAGTTATGTCAAAGACAAATGTATTTGCCCTTGGGCACTGCTTCTGAGAACGCTGTGACCTTGGTTAGCTAATACTCTGTGGGCAGAATTCCCCAAAGGTTTAAAGCCCAGGCAAAAAGGCAACCCAACCTGATGTCAAAAACATAACACTAAAACGTGCATTTTCATGTCGTGTCTCTCTCCTCCTTGCCCCCAAACTCTCGAATCGAGTACCTCTAATATAAAAATACCAGTGAGATATTTAAGCTCTAAAATGCCCGATGCCACTAAAAGCCGGTACCACGAACATTCTCTAGCTGCACTGGAGAGGGCTCTCTGGGCTGGGTCCAGGGCGGGGTCCTCCCTTGGTGCCGGGTGTGGCATGTGACCAGGACTCAGCTGGCGTCCCTCCGGGGGCCGGTACTCTGTCCACACCTGTGGCCTTGCAGGGAGGGGGGGAGAGGGCCCGCCTCCTCCTCCTCTGTGGGGCTGGAGGACAGACGTGACTGGGGCACTGGGGGGCAGGCCACCGACGCTGGGGTGTCCAGAGCAAGGAGGCGTGGCACCCGGGTGACAAGGAGCACTGACTGCCACCCTGTTCTGCATGAGAAAAATGACCCTCTGTCTTAGGCAAGCCGCTGTCAGTTCGTGCAGCTCTTCTCGACCTACAGCCACAGGCAGCTAAAGAAAGCACTAGGTTACTGTTAAGAAAAGAGACCATGAGAACAATAAAAATTATAATTAGCTTCAGCTAATTTTACATCATAAATTGTTTTCATTCAAGCAGTACTGGGGGCACCTGGGCGCTGTAGTTAGTTAAGCCTCTGACTCTTGGTCTCGGCTCAGGTCATCATCTCACAGTTCCTGAGTTCGAGCCCCATGTCAAGATCTGTGCCAATGGTGCGGAACCTGCCTGGGATTCGGTCTCTCCTCTCTGCCCCTCTCCAACCTGTGCACGTCTGCACATGCATGCTCGCTCCCTCTCTCTCTCTCTCAAAATAAATAAAGTAATTAAAAAAAGAAAAGTGGGGCGCCTGGGTGGCTCAGTCAGTTAAGCCTCCGGCTTTGTCTCAGGTCATGATCTCACGGTTTGTGGGTTCGAGCCCCGCGTCGGGCTCTGTGCTGACAGCTAGCTCAGAGCCTGGAGCCTGCTTCCGGTTCTGTGTCTCCTTCTCTCTCTGACCCTCCCCTGCTCGCACTATGTCTCTCAAAAATGAATAAAAACCATCAAAATAGCTTAAAAAAACAAATATTAAAAAAAATTAAATTAAAAAAAATAAATAAAAAAAGAAAAGAAATACCAACGTCAGACACCGCCAGGTGCTGGGGACGGCAGGACGCCCCACCCGTGCGGCTGACGTTCTGGCAGAGGACAGACCAGGGACGTGCAAAGACGACTAAGCGCACAATTCTTAAAAAGGCAAACCACTTAACGAGGAAATGAGCAGAAGTGAAAACCTAAATAGTTCGTTTAGAATGGCTTCCGCACTACAATTCTGCCGTTTGGAGAAGAACCGTCGGTATGTGAAATTATTTCAACAACATCACAGCCGGCATGGTGGCCGAAGCCCAGGTGCAGTAGCTCACTCCAGCTAATCTGTCTTGTCCCAGTGCAGTCGTTAAGCTTGAGAACAAAACATTTGTCTTCAAACCTCTGATCTGACCTCCTGCCTTCCCCTCCCGCCTCCCCCTCCCCTTCGCTCATAAGGTGTAAACAGAGTGCCCTGGAGGCGGGAGTCCAAGGGAGGGCACGTTCCGGCCGGGGGTGGTCACCCCCGCAGGTCTCCCCTTTGCCTACAGAGAGGGCACCCTGTTTCTCCCAAGCTTGCAAAGACATGGGAAGAAAGACTAAGTCTTTGGCTGTTTTGAAGGAAAACTAGAGAGGTCCCTACAGCGCGCCAGCACCGGCCGGGGCCCGGCAGCGCGCCACCGCGGTGACCCTGAACCGCAGTCAGGCGGGATGGGGCTTCTCCGCCAGGCTGTGAACAAGGGGACAGTCCTTACATTTTCTGACAGGCACTACGCGACACGTGGACAACTTCACAACTTCTCTCCTTACTGGCGAAGAGAGGGAGAACCCTGAAATAGACTAACAGAAACAAGTGACGTTCTGCGTTCTGGTCGAGAAGACATCCACCTTCCGAGGTGGCTCGGTGTCACCAGCAGTGCTTGGCAGGAAAGAGAAATGTCCAGGCCCCGCAGGCCCGGGGCGGCCGGGTCCCTGGGGCAGGACGGCCAGGGTCTGCTCGGAGCCGGACTGCCCCTCGGCCGGCACCCCTTCCGCAGCAGCTGTGCGGAGGACGGAGCGGAGGGCACCGCTTGACCAATCTTTAAAGCTTACAGTATTGAGAAAATGCCTGGAGTCGTCCATGGACCAGAGCCGCCTGTCAGAGGACACAAACAGAACTTTACCACCAAAGATACACAGAAAAGAATTTCTAAATAATAAACTTTACCAAAAATGGAAACCGACCCCAGAACGCCGGCTGAGCAGACAGTGCTCGGGTGGGCACGCCTGCAGACCTCAGCGCAGGGGTGAGGAGTGCGGGGACTGCCGTGTCACACCAGGACCCGAGGGCAGCAGCCGCTGAGCCTGCCGGCCCTGGCTCTGGAAGAAATCCCCGCCCCAGCCCCGCCTGCCCACGCCCGGGCCACTGGGAAAATTGAGGGACTCCGAGGAAGAGCTGACTGGCATGGTCCTGGCACTGTCACACGCCCGTGCCTGCGGCAGGAGGTCACTGGGGACAAAGAGCAGATTGCATCCCAAAAAAGAACGTCTGGAACTGAAAAGCGTCAGTGGCGAGATGAAACACGTCAACAAGGTATGAAACGATTCGACGGGAAGGGAGGGCTTGGAAGACAGATCCCAGGTCGGGACAGACTGATGACACAGAAACAGAGGCGGGAAATGGTTCAGAGCTGGTCCCGATGTCCCCAGCGGACAGTTCCAGAGCCCACGGCACACACATCCCGGACGGAAGATGCAGACCCAGAGAGCCAAGCAGCCCGTCCCATTCACAGCTGGGCGAGGACAGAACGCGTGACGTGAGGGGCAGCCGCCGAGAAACGGCAGCAGGCGCGTCAGCTGCTGGCCTGGAACGCCACCTCCGTGTGGACGAGGAACAACGTGTGTGAAGGAGGGCCCGGGGGGCGGGCCGAGGGAAACACAGGACCGGTTAAGACACAAAACGACGAGCGTGCAGCCAAACCACGGATGTCCGCCCTGAGTCCCAGCCACACCTAACACGTGGGCCTTCGGCAGAGACACAACTGACAGACGGGAAACGGCGTGCGAGCTGGAAGGAGCCGAGGACAGTCAGCATGTCCCAAGGTCCTTGCGCCACAGAAGCAAAGGTTAAGATAATTCACTGTTTTAATTTTATGTTTATTTATTTTTAAGAGAGAGAGGGAGAAATAGACAGAACATGAGTGGGGGAGCAGACAGAGAGGGAGACACAGAATCCAAAGCAGGCTCCAGGCGCCTCGCTGTCAGCACAGAGCCTGACGCGGGGCTCGAAACCACAAACTGTGAGATCATGACCTGAGCTGAAGTCGGAAGCTTAACTGACTGAGCCACCCAGTCACCCCAAAATAATTTTAAATCTAGATGTGGGTAAGTTAACATAGAAGGTTAAAATGGAAGGGTAACTAATAAAAGAATGGAAATAGTTAATAAATTTCCAAATCATTAGAGACAGAAGTTTAGAATAAGAAAACCAATGAAAAAATAAATATCAAAAAGAAAAAGCCACACACCTACATACATACACACAAATCCTCGCCCCAAAAAACAAGTTTAAAAAAAAAGACACAATAGAAATAAAGACAACAAAAGCCCCCCAGCAATGAGTCGCACTAATAAACACAAATATATTAAACCCATCAGTTAAAAGCAGGATTTATTAGCAAACTGGATTTGAGAAATTCCGCGCTACGCAGTGTACAAGAGACATGCCGGAAAGTATAAGGATGTGAAAAAGCGGGGAGTGAAAAGAGTAGAAGTAAGATGAGAAAAGGAACTGAAAACGCGGCCAGTGCTAACCTAAAGACGACCAGACACACTTTAGGGGGAAAATCCCCCAAAACAAGAAAGCACGACTGGGCACGCCCCGCGTAACCCAACAGTGACACGAGATTCAAGGAGGCAAGAAGGCAAACACTCTGCGTGTTCAAATAAAACAAGCCCCAAACAGAAAGCGAACACGAACTGAAACGGGCAGGGCTCCTGTCACACCGCAGTCACTGAGGGCCCGCCAACAAGACACCAGCAAGGACAGACGCTGACATGCTTGAATGGGAAGAGCGCTGTAGAGCCAAGACGTCCGTAAGGGCCCAGCGCACGGAGCACACGCAGCAGGACGTAATGACCGCAGGACCTGCGGGACAGACTGATGCGTGCCTGCTGCTCGCTGCATCTCCAGTGTCTACTAGTGAGTGGGGGAAATGATCTGACACCAGCCACAGTGACGGTCTCTACAAGACCCAAAGAAGCTGTCACCACACAGACCCTTAAAAAGAACTCCTTTAAAAAAATATCCGCACGTTTGCAAATGTGAAGACAGAAATAAACCCACAAAGGTTTTAGGATAAACCTCAGATCTAGGGCACCTGCGCGGCTTAGAGTCTGACTTCGGCTCAGGTCATGATCTTATGGTTTGTGAGTTCCAGCCCCACGTCGGGCTCTGTGCTGACGGTGTGGAGCCTGGAGCCTGCTTCCGATTCTGTGTCTCCCTCTCTCTCTGCCCCTCTCCCACTTACACTCTCTCTGTATCACAAAAATAAATAAATATTAAAAAAATTAAAAGAAAATAGAATAAACATCAGGTCTTGAAACTCAAAACTGAAAACAATTGGCAGATTTTACTACATTAAAAAAACAAAGGACAAAGAGACACCTGGGTGATTCAGTCAGTTGAGCCACCGACTCTTGATTTCAGCTCAGTCCTGACCCCAGGGTCATGGGATCGAGCCCTGTGTTGGGCTCCCCGCTGAGCCTGGGACCTGAGGTTCTCTCTCTCCCTCTGCCCCCTCTCCCTGGCGTGCGCATGCGCTTTCTCTCTCTCTCAAAAAAAAAAAAAAACCCACAAAAAATAAAAAACGAAATAAGAACAAGTTCTGTGTGATGAGAGCATCTGATCGCGGCTGACGGACAATTTGGGAAGAACACACAAAACAAATACTACAAACATGGTTAATATGACAAAACCCGTTCATAAGAAAACACATAAACAGACTGGAAAACCTGATAAGAACTACAGCCAATGTAAAACTAAAACGGAACAGGAAATGCCCCACACGTGGGCAGGTAGCTGTTCAACAGTGACCAAACCGAAGTACATAACACAAGCTACGCGTTGTCGCTCAAGAGGCCAAAAGGAACATGGCCTCACACTGGTGCCAGCCCGCACGCGGGAGCGCACAGGGCCACCCGTCTGAGGGACTAACGCACTGAGTGCAGGCCCTGGGAACGTGGCTCCAGAACGAGGCTCGTCTATTAAACCATGTGCTTCACGGTGCTCTGAGAATAGTCATGAAGACTGTAAGGCTAGGAAGGCGATTAGCGCTAACTGCCGGGATTCGCAGACTCTTACGTTACGTGCCCGTGTGGTTTCAATGTTTTCCAGCTAGAATGTATTACTATCTCTGCACACAAATAAAAACTATTTCAAAAGACTCAACATTATGTTAATAGATGAACTCTGAAATTCTTCTATGTGCTGTCTTCTTACTAAAACTCTTAGGTGACTGCACACGTTTGGTGTTCATGCTTCACAGTGGAAAGTATGGGCAAACACGCAGCCGGGGCTGGCACAGCTCTGAACGCCCGGGCAGGCGTCAGCACATGGTAAGGACAGTCCGTGTGCGAGCAGGACCTGAGCCCGGACACTCTGAGTGGCTCGGCAAGCTGTCACCCAGAGAGAGGGCAGCCAGGCACCTGTACAGCCCCGCGGACCACCAGAGGGGGGAGGCCAGAGGGGGGAGGACCACCAGAGAGGGGAGAAGACCCACCAGAGAGAGGCAGACCCACC
>PJEM01021823.1:0-10483 GCA_004023845.1 Helogale parvula | reverse complement strand
AAATTCTCAGCAAATAGATTTTATATGGATCATACGTTGCCAGTCGTCTGGAATTTCAAGAAACATTTGTTACAGAATCTGGTCTGGACCACCCGGCGGAAGAGCCACGCGGCACTGAGATCTTGGAAGGTAGAGGTCTGTTTGACGCTGGGGGCTCAGAGATCAGTCTCCAGAGGTCTGAGCCCAGAGCTTAAGCAGAGCGACAATTTACAGTCCGTTCGAGTGGCGAGCGGAGTGGGAAGGAAAACCCGGGATGGGAGCCTTCCGGCAGGGACTGGAGTCCCCCCAGCAGTCCTGTCCGCCATCTTACAACAGATTCCCCCATCGTTTCCCCCTTTGACGCCCCTTTAACAGATCCAGTCTGTATTGGAGGGCGTCATCTTCATTACTGACTGGTTCTGTCCCTTAGTTCCCTGCCCGTGCTTGTGACTGTTCCAGACTGGTTTTCAAAGTCTCCCAAGAAGATGCAGGTGCCCTTTCCCTCTGCCGAGCAGAGGTCAGTGCCCGTCTGTTCTGGAGGGCATTTCCTGCCAGGGAACTTGTTTGCTCTGCAGGGACACTAGGGAGTCAGCTGCTTGTTGGTCCACAGAAGAGCCTGTGCCTCTGATGCCAGTCCCTGTCCCCGTGGCTATTTCTGCCCCCAGGAGTACGGTAGCAACCCTGCTCGCTTAGCAGGGGAGAGCCTCTTGGTACCCGCGGTTGTGGACAAGCATCTGGAGAGCGCCTGCGCCTGGCCGAGGGCACACTCTGGCTGCAGGTGTGGGGAGAGAGGATCCGCCGAGTCTGGAGGTGCTGGGGAGACCAAACATGGCGGAGTACTGGGAACCAGGGGGTTCATCTAGCAGAGGCAGGATTGTTTCTTTCTCAGGATCACCGGGGAGACTTTGTGGAGATCGGGACTTCTGTGACGTTCCGTGGGCCACTTTGTCGAGGCGACTAAGACCCTAGCCTGTCCCTGTTTGTGCAGGCAAGTTGCACCCACGGGGAAGGGTTGGGCAATCTCTAACCAGGAGTCGATACAGGAACTGACCAGGGTGATCTGGGAATCTGGCGACAACATGCCAGACGCAGAGGATGGTTGGGACACCTAAGGGTCACTCGGAGGGCCATCCTACACCAACAGTGTGCCATTCTTTTTTTTTTTTAATGCTTACTTATTTTTGAGAGGGAGAGAGACAGAGCATGAGTGGGGGAGGTGCAGAGAGAGAGGGAGACACAGAATCTGAAGCAGCTCCAGGCTCTGAGCTGTCAGCACAAAGCCTGATGTCAGGTTCAAACTCATCAATTGTGAGATCATGACCTGAGCCCAAGTCAGATGCTCAACTGACTGAGCCACCCAGGTGCCCCCAAAGTGGGCCATTCTAATTCCCATAATTCCATAGTCTCCCACAAAACCCCTTGTTTGCACAGTCCCAACCCCATAATGTCCCCCTGTCCCCGTGAGACGGTGTTGCAAAGACAGACAGGGTTTGGGGTGACCCCCCCAATGAGGAGACCAGTCAGATGCACGTCTCACCATATCCAGAAGGAACTTAGACACTTAGCCATAGTGGTCTCAGCTTTGTGACTTACGATCAGAAACTATTCCGATGCCTCCATAGACTGTATGCCATTCACCATGGAATCACAGACGGGCCCACTCAGACCACGTAGGCTTTTGGGGACCTTGTGGGTGCCCACCCGTGGAGCCACAGACTCGAACCTGGCAGGCAAGGCAGACCGAGCTGCACATTCACGCTCACACACACACCGGACAGAGGTTATTACATTCCCTCCCACAGGACTCCTACAGAGGAGACCACTGGGGTCTCCGGGGAGTGATGGGCTCCCCCTTCCACCGCTATGAGTGGGCAGGACAGGACAGACTTAGGGCCCAGGCCTTACCGGTTTCCGACGTCAGTTCCAGGTCCTCACCTGACAAATCTCCTTGAGTCTGGCTGGAACCGCGGAGCAGGACAGGCCCGAGGCGACCCAGCAGGAGACGCCAAACGTCAGGCCGGACTCGCCTTCTCCTCTGCGAGTCCTCATTCCCTCACCACCTCACCGTTTTCTCGCCATTTTCCCAAACCAGTGGTGACAACGGGCCAGTGCAGTTGGGTTTCCCGGTTCAGGGAACCAAACGTTACGGAATCTGGTCTGGATCATCCGGTGGAAGAGTCAAGAGGCACTTGGAGATCTTGGAAGGGAGGAGGTGTATTTTACACCTGTGGGTCAGAGGACATCATTCTGGAGAGGTCTGAGCCCAGAGCGTCAGCAGCTGCGACCATTTCTAGTCTGTTCCAGGGACAAGCTGAGTGGGAAGGAAAACCCGGAATGGGAGTCTGGGGCAGGGACTGGAGTTCCCCTATGGGTCCATCTTAGAACAGACTTCCCCCATCACATTCAGTAACTCGTTGATCTTCATGAAGGAAAACTGAGGCCTCTGTGAGGGACACTGGGTCAAAATTCTAGTTGGAATAATCATTTGAATTTGTATGTTTCAAAACTTTTCACAAGAATACTTATATATTCAGTTAGTGAAGAAATACTGTAAATAATAATACTATGGGGCATCTGGGTGGTTCAGTCAGTTAAGCGTTTGACTTCGGCTTGGGTCATGATCTCACAGTCTGTGGGTTTGAGCCCCACGTCGAGCTCTGTGCTGACAGCTCAGAGCCTGGAGCCTGCTTTGGATTCTGTGTCTCCCTCTGTCTCTGCCCCTCCCTGGCTCACACTCTGTCTGTCTGTCTGTCTCTCTCTCCAAAATAAATAAACACTTAAAAATTGTTTTAAATAATAATACTCTGAAGTTAAGTAAAAAGAGGAAAGAAAAAAGTGTTTAAAGCTTTGAGACAAGTTAAGCATTTGGTGATGCCAAATTGTGATCACTTTGGATGTGACTCCTGGACAGAGATGGGGTTCGTGTCTGCCACTGACTGAGGGGTTCAGTTTGCCACACAAGCCTTGGTTCTCCTGTAGAAAAAACTTTCCAGGAAGCTAAGTCCTTTTCTCTGGCCAGCACAGACCGAAACCGCTCATTGTTCCAGACGATCGCTCGCTTGCAGAGGACCTAAACCACGATGGGGTACCTACCCCACCACATCCTATGCATTTTGAAAAAATGTAGATACAATTGCCATGCAACATTGTGCGAACTGAAGGCAAACAAGAGGCTGATTAGATACCTTGTAGTGTAGCCAGCACCCCCATTTTCACTTCCTTACCGTTTCCTCTCATGAGCGCAACAACTAAGATCTAGTCTCTCAGCAGGTTTAGAATACAATTTAGAATTGTGTTTGGAACGTTTAGACCACAGTTGTGTTGTCTATCATCGCTGTGCTGTGCTAGGCCTCCAGGGTTCATTTATCTACTCAGACAAATACACCCCCTTAAACGACTCCTCCAGCGGTGCCCTCGCCCCAACACCTCTGACCACCATTTCACTCTGGCTTTTCACAGAACTCTCTCTCTTTCTTTTTAAGCAGAACTCACATTTCATGTTGCATCTTGTGTCGTTGGAGTCCTGTAGATTTTGCTGTGCAAGCGCCCAGTCTATATTTAATTTACAAAGGTTGCGTGTGTATCTGAAGCTATGAAAGGAAAGGTCAGTCGGTACCGTGCGAGGGTCCAAAGAAGGCTTCTTTTGGAAGACGTGCTACGCTTATCCTGAAATGAGGCTTGACTAAAGATTCTCCAACTGGGAGTCAAAATCTTAGAAGAACACCAGGGTGGAGGGGCTTTCTGAGAGCATCGAGGGGTGACAGCTAGGCAGCACCTTCCATTAAAACAAACAAACAAGCAACAGACCAGAGTCGCCAGCCTGATGGGCCCTGTAACTTCCGTCTTCCGAGAGGCCCATAGGTACGGACACTTACAGCCACTCCTGTTCTAAGCGGACAGCACATCCTCCCTGGTCCATGCAGTGCGCGCATGCTCAAGGTATGAATGGGGACCCAACCAGGAAAGGAGATTCTTCCATGGATTTAAAAGAGAGAAAGAACCAAATGCAGTGTGTGCTCTGAATGGAATCCTGGCACAGAGAAAGAACATGGGGGGGGGGTGTATAACACCCAGATGAATCTGTAGTTCAGTTAATTACTGTATCGACAACGTTAATTGCTTGGTTCTGACAGCTTCAGCTCAGTTATGTAAAATATTGACGTTGGATGAAGGGCATATGGGAACTCGCTGAGTCTTTGCAGCTTCTCTGCGAATCCCACGTTGTTTCAGGGTAAGAAGTTTGCTTAGGAAACGCTATGGAACAGGGGCGCCCCGGAGGCTCAGTCGGTTAAGCGTCCTGCTCTTGATTTCGGCGGCTCAGGCCATGATCTCACAGCTCCTGAGCTCTGGCTCCTTGCTGGCCGTGCAGAGCCTGCTTGGGATTCTCTCGCCCCTCTCCCCCGCTCCTCTCTCTCTCTCAAAATAAATAAATAAGCTAAAAAGTGTTATCAAACAAATAGTGTTTTCCAAAGAGGAAAAAAAATGAAGAAAAGAAAGACGCTGAGCAGTTGCTGGGGAGCGAAGGGTCACGGAGATCTTTCGGCTGTGATGGAAATCTCCCCGCGACGGTGTCTTCTCGGCTTCCGGAGTCCATGGATTGGCACATATTTGCGGACAGTTTGTTGTGTGAAAACTATACCTCAATAAAGCTGGTTAAAAATCACTAATGCAGACTAAACAAAAAACAGAGAGGGGTGGGGAGGATTTCATGCGCGGGAGGCCTCACCCGAGTGAAGGCGGGGAGACGATAAGGCCTGCCGTGGTCAGAGTGGCCAGGGGGCGCGCCGAGTTCCAGAGAAAGCAGGCAGGGTCGCTGGGGCTCTGTGCCCCCAGGTCACCCCCAGAGCTGGGACGGGGACTGGCGGGAGCAGAAGCCTCAGGGAGATACTGCAGCCTGGGCCTTGTGTGTGTCGGGAGTCAGGTCCTTCCAGCTCCTTCCTGGGCGGTGTGCCTGATTGCGCAGGGACCAGGGGCAGAGTCTCGGGATAGAAAAGGAGAGAACGGAGAGGAGTGGACACTGAGGGGGGGAGGGAGGGGGAAGGAGGGAGGGCAGGAAGGGGGAGAAAGACAGAGACGGGGAGAGATGGAGAGATCCGTGGGCGAACACATGTGGAGGAAAAGACCAGAAGGATGCAGACTCGTGGCGCTGGCTGGCCTTAGTCATGTTCCGGGAGCGAGCATTTTGGCCTCCTGTTGCAAAACACAGAGTCGCGGCGGCCCTCAGAAACTGGCGAGTAATTTCACTTCGCTCTTGTGACGAAGTGGAAGTTTTTGGGATTCTGGCTTAGCAAAGGGAGAGCCTCCCAGACTCCTTGACCCGGGTGACCTCGTGGTCTGCAAGGCCACGAAGATGAGGCCTCACCGGTCACGGTTGAGGGAGAGCCGGGTTCAGCCTTCAGCTGACGCCGGGAAACCCAACTTCCTTTAGTTTCTGCCTGCGTGGCCCCCACGTCGTTTTCATTTTCTTAAGGCACTTAAGAAGATTCTTAAGATACTGTATTACACAATTTTAGGCTTTTAAAAATAATTATTCTGTTTTAAGATGGCACATTGGTCCATAGACCTAGTCTGACATTTTGACAGAAAATCTAGGATGTTTGCTGTCTCCTTATTAAGAATTTCAGGACTAGGGGGCCTTAGGGTTAGTTTGGCAACTCAGGGAGTGAGATCTGAGGATCCTAGACCTCACCTGCTTCAGCCCCAACGGTTTCTGTGTTGTGTCCAGGCTTGTGCCTCATGGCTGTGAGGAGGCTGCTGGGGCTCCACCCATCACGTCATGATGATACAGCTGCCGGTGAAGGACAGGAGTGAAGGGGGCAGAGGTCTCAAGAGACCCTCTGTTATTAAGGGAGACATAGGGTCCCGGATACTGTGACATATCTCCTTTAGCATCATCGGCAGCACCTGGTCATGGGCCCCACTCTGTACCAATGACTGCCAGTGGGATTGTAGATTGTCTCAACCCAGACTCTCCTCCCCCAGCCGCAGCCCCAAGCTAGAGCCATTCCAGCAGCACAGGCATCAATTTGCATACAGTGAGCAGTGACCTCCGTGCAGCTGTGGTCAGTGTCTGCACAGCCACCACCCCGGAGACAGGCCTCCTCTGTCGTCAGAGGCAGTGGTCACCAGACTCTGACTGCCTCTTGTCCCGCTGGGCTCCGTGGGGCAGAAGCCTTTCCCCGCCCTGGTTCTCTGCGCCAGCCCCCAGCCAGGTGCCCCCATCTGGCCCCAGGCCCCCGCTCTGCCTCCTGACGGTCCACCACTTCTGCATTCTGCAGGTGCTGATGGGGGAAGCTGGGGGAAGTTGGGAACTCGCGTTGGCAGGATATTTGTAAAGCCCTCAGCACCGACTGAGAATGTAGCCAACAGCCTCATATTAATACTCCGAGGAGGATTTCTGCCTTCCCATTTTACACATGAGGAAGCGGTGTGAAGTGGCATAACCCTTGCCCAAGGACGGACGGCTGTTGTGACTGCCCGGGGACTCGGGTCGGCGTGTGCCACAGATCCGTGCTCCGCCTTGTCCCAGAGGCCGAGGACGGTCTCCCCTCAGGGGCCCCTCTGGGGAGGGGTGCTGGCTCAGCCGAGCAGGGGGGCGGGGGGGGGGAAGCATCTCCGGGACGCCCAGGCCCTCCCTCTGCCTCGGTGGTGGGAAGAGTGGGAAGGACAGGCGGGCGTCCTTCCCCTTTGTGGAGACAGCTGATGTAGAAACGCCAAGACGTGCCCCAGCAGACACATCCTGTCCCCTCTCAGTGCAGACTCTGTCCTTCCACCCACTGGCCCCGGGAGGGTGCAGGCCACAGGCGTCTGGACATGTGTCCCCATTCCACCACCTTCCTGGCCCTCGGTGAGTCCTGGAGTGTGGGCAAAGGGTTCGAGGGACAGAGGGGGCGGGGTGGGGGGTCCTGGGGGGGCGTCCGCTTCCCTTCCCAGGCCTGACTCCTGTCTAGAAGACCTTGGGGCTCTGGGGGGGCAACGTGGGGCCCCTTGCCCCAGACCCCAGTCAGACCACGCAGGTGCAGTCCTAGAAACGGTTCCTGGGTCTGAAGACAAATTCAGATTCCAGAGGGGCTGGCGGAGAGAAGAGACTCTGAGAGCAGCAGGGTGGTGGCTCCAGCCGCCGAGGAGACGGGTGGGCGCCCCTCTCACCGCAGCCTGTCTTCCAGCGCTCTGCCTGGGCCCCGGCCTCCACGCTCAGAAAGGTGAGTCTGCTCCCCATCCTCTCGGGACCCCAAAAGGCAGCTCTCGACTGAGGGTGCTGACCCGGGTAGGAGGCCCTGAGGTCCTGAACTGCAAGCAGTCCCAAGTGTCTGACCCTCGTCCGGCCTCTCCCTCTGCTCCCCCTGGGCTCCTGACAGCCCCCACCCCCGCTGACAGTTCAAACCCCGCAGGACCAGGCTGAGCCCCGGGCTCCCCCACAGGAGCCCAGACCCCCCCCCCCAACACCCCTGGGCAGAGAGCAAGACGGCCACCAAGGCCGCGTCCTTGATTCCAACCCCTTCACCCGCCATAGACAACACATCACCCAGTGACAGGATTTGAAATGATCCTTTTAAAGGCTCACTTACATTTTGGGGATTTGTCTTTCACATATATTTCATAATTGGGTGAAATATTCACTCTTTAGAGCCCTTTCATCATTTCTGTTCAGATCGAATGAGCCCTGAGACCCACGCTCCGCTCCTGGGCGCGGACCTGCCGGGTCCCCACGCTGCCCGCTCACAGCTCACTCCCCCCTCCTCTCTCTCTCACATCCGCCACACTCCCCCGTCCCGCCCTCCTCAAGGGCTGACTCCTTTTGCCCCGAGTCCCTCTCTGCTCAGCCTGGGCAAGTCTCAAGGCCCCTCTGCTCTCAGCTCAGATGCCTCTTCCCTCCGACCCCCCCACGCCCCCCCAGATCCCCACACTCACCCCAAGGACACAAGTCGCAGTTTGTCTCTGCAAACTCGGACAACTGTTCGATCAGTATCCTCTGCACTTTCAGCCCCGAGAGGGTGGTGATCATGTGTGTGTTTCTCATGTTTGTGGAGCCAGTGGCACCCGGAGGCCATCTGTCCATGGATGGGTCTGGCGGAAGGAAGGAGGGAAGGAGGGAAAGAGGGAAGGAGGGAGGAAGAAAGAGAAAGAAAAGGCAGTTAAATGAGCAAATACACCTCTCTCCGCTCCAGCCTCTGAGGCATTTTGTAACTTTAATGTCACCTTCCTGTCTCAAGGCTGCAAACTCTCTCTGCCTCCAGCCTAGTTGAGGCAGACGAGGTTTTTCAAGAACTGTAACAACATGGAAGTCGAAATTAGGCTTAGATGAAGGCAGAAAACACAGAGGAAGCTGGACGTGAGGAGTCACGGAAGGCCTGCATCGTGTATATACGCTTATATACACTAGTGATTTATGCTCTATGCTTATATATGACATGTGTATATATATTTAAGTGTAATGTACTTATATATCGATATAAATATAAACACATAACACGGTGTAAATGTAAAATTTTAGATCTATAAATTTAAATGTATTAGAATATATATTTATCTTTATATTAAATATATAAGTAATATAATCAATAAAATGCACATATGAACGTAGTGTGCAGTGTTAGATATTATAGAATGCCATACATTATATTACACGTCATGTGCTGCTGTGATTTCTATATGTTAAGTGTCAACACAAATACATTGTGGGGCGCCTGGGCGGCTCCGTCGGTTAAACGTCTGGCTTCAGCTCAGGTCACGATCTCAGGGTTTGTGGGTTCGAGCCCCGCGTCGGGCTCTGTGCTGACAGCTCAGAGTCTGGAGCTGCTTCGGATTCTGTGTCTCCCTCTCTCTCTGCCCCTCCCCCTACTCACTCTCTGTCTTTGTCTCTCTCTCAAAAATAAACATGAAAAAAAATTTAAACAGTAAATACATGCCATCTAATGGTATATATGTATAGTTGAGATATAAATCATATATATAGCTTACATAAGAAATTTTAAATTATATATAATTATAATTATTTATATCAACTAAATTATACACACATAATGCACCATCCATATCTGTATACATGTATAATGATACGCACACATATGTAAGTTGAACACAAAATTTAAAGTGTGTATTTATATTTATTATGCGTTGGAGGGGTGGGGTTCTGGGTCAAGACCCTGGACAGGGTGCTGAGGGAGGGAATCTCCAGGAGCTGAAGTTTTCTTTCTTAAAGACCCGTTCTAGGGGGACGTTCATTTCCTCAAAGCAGTTTTTCTCCCACTTGACATGAGGACCCTGAGACTTGGTCACACCTTGGGCTTCCCTCGGGGTGACCCGGGCTGAGCAGGCTGGGGCCCGAGGTGTCTGCCACAGAGTGTGGCTCCCTCCCTGCCCGCGGCCACTTTCTGGGGGGGGGGGGGCTAGGGGGCTGGGATGGAAACAGCAGAGAAAGATGGCCAGTAGTGTGTGGGGACCAGGGACCACAGGAGGAGGAGGGTGGTCATGCTCTAAAGGATTGTGACTCATGTTTGCCCAACTCTGGGACTTTGCTTTCAAGTGCCCCAAGCGCCCTGCAGGGGTGAATTGTGTGTTACCGTGAGTCCCCCACAGACGGCCCCTGAGAGCCTGCTCTGCTTCCCCGCCAGGGTCCCTGCCCCCGCCCAGCATCCATGCCAAGCCCGGCCCTGAGGTCCGTCCGGGGCAGCGCGTGACCATCGTGTGCCGCAGCCCCGTCGCCTACGAATCATTCCGCCTGGAGAAGGAGGGCGGGGTCCTCCAGCAGGATGTGCACCCGACATCACCCGGGGACACAGAGGCCAGATTCCTCATCACCGCGGGCACAGGCGCCGGCGGGCGTTACCAGTGCCTCTATCATGTAGGCCACACCTGGTCTGTCCGCAGTGAGACGCTCGCGTTCGTGGTGACAGGTGAGGACACCTGTGCTCTGCCCTCGGACTTCTCTGGTGCTGAGTGATGGCCAGATGGGGCCTCAGACGGGTGCTCAGGGCGCAGAGGGCGGGCTGGGCGGGACAGACCCCGCGGCCTCTGAAGGTACCGGTCCTTCCTCTGCTCACAGACACTCCTGGGGACGTGGGCTGCTCCCCACCACGGACGTGCAACCCAACCGGTGAGTGACCTTGCAGGAGGGGGCAGGCTGAGGGGCAGCTCTGCACTGAGGGGCTGGGCGGGGCTCGGATTAGGGGCCGGTGACGCCACAGTGCCCTCTGCGGGGCGCCGGGACAGGCCTGGGGGAACTTTGTGCGGGGCGCTAAGAAAGCAGGCAGTGGGAGGCATTCCTCGGACAGGAGAGCCCCCCCCCCCCGCCCCCTTAGTGTGCAAAGCAAAGCACATGTCATGCCCAAAGGCACAAGGCCCCAAGGCAAGGGGTGGGGGGGGGTGGGGAGACCCCCTTGGTGGCAGAGTCCCACCGTTCTGAGCTCCGCAAGGGACAACGGAACAGACCGCTCATCTTCCAAACTCTGCTGGATGCTGCTGCAGACCACGGGGCTCTGCCTTAGGTCACAGCAGTGGCGTT
>PJEM01021822.1:0-12346 GCA_004023845.1 Helogale parvula | reverse complement strand
AGGTCAGTTATCTGCAGGGCTGAT
Source organism: Helogale parvula (assembly GCA_004023845.1). Taxonomy (NCBI): domain Eukaryota; kingdom Metazoa; phylum Chordata; class Mammalia; order Carnivora; family Herpestidae; genus Helogale; species Helogale parvula. The sequence continues at coordinate 12,322 of PJEM01021822.1, read as the reverse complement.
GTGGAGGAGCTGGAGCCGGCGCCAACAAGCTGCAATTCTCAAGGTGCCTTTGGAAGACCTAGGCCTGGAGTAGCCTCTCTGGTGGCTTTCCACCTTGCCTGAAACCCACCACTATACACCAAGACAGGATTCCAATAGCCAACCAAGCTAAAGAATGAAGCACCGGAAACATTTTTATAAGGGGGAGGGGAAGTAGACAAGGGGTAACAGGGGGTGGGGAGGAGAGGGTGGAGCACCCGGGGGGGGGGGGCTACAATGGAGGCTTCCCAGGAAGAACTGTTGCTGACACGTTACTGAGCCTCCCCGGTGTGTGAGGCATGATGCCAACACCTTGTGCAGTGAACAATTTCACCTTCACAGCACTCTTGCGAAGTCAGCTGCAGAGGGGGGCGCCTGGGTGGCTCAGTCGGTTGGGCGTCCGGCATCGACTCAGGTCATGATCTCAGAGTTTGTGGGTTCGAGCCCCACATTGGGTTCTGTCCCGACAGCTCAGAGCCTGGAGCCTCTTTCAGATTCTGTGTCTCCCTCTCTTTCTGCCCCTCCCCTGCGCATGCTCTGTCTCTCTCTGTCTCGAAAATAAATAAACAAAAAATAAAACATTAAAAAAAAATCAGCTACAGAGAGGTTAAGTAACTCTTCCAAAGTCACAGAGCTAGTGGGAGGCAGAGCAAGGATTTGAACCCAGGCTTGGTACTAACGTGGTGGGGTTAGCTATTACTCCTACGACTCATTTTTTAACAGTTTAAAACAATTTTTTTTAATGTTTATTGTTAAGAGAGAGAGTGACATAGTGACAGTATCTGAAGGGCAGGTGGACAGAGGCCAGCGACAAGGAACTGAGAGGCAGGTGACCTGTAGCAAGGCCGTGGCCTTGTCCCCGTGGGCCCAAACGAGTGTGTCAGAGGCAGTGCCCCACCGCAACTGCGGGCCTGAGCAGGTTGAGCAGATCCGGATGCAGACCAGGAGGACTCACCAGAACTGGCGGTTATCAGAACAAGGCCAAAGCATCCGAGGGAGCAGAGAACTCAGGCCCATGGTTCGTGAGTAAGTCAAGTGCATCCTTTCCCTCAGGTCTGGCCCAGCCCACCCGTGATCAGGCAGCTTGACCCTCGCCCCGGGGAAGTGGTCTCTTCTAGGTTCTGCAGAAGCCAGCAGCTCTGGTTCTGGCCTTCCTGCTGCTGTTATGCTCCTGTGGCCACATGGTGGCACCCAGGAAAGGCTCCAGGGCTTCTCGTGTGAAGACAAACCAAAGGAGGCCAAGGTTAAACACTGGGTCCACTTGCTTCATTTCCTAGATGGGGAAACCGAGGCCTGGGGTGAGCTAATGGCCGACCTGGGGGTAGGACTCCAAGCAGTCTCTTCTCCCATGCTTGCCAAACCTATTTCGTGACAGGTCCCTGCTGCCGGGTGCATCTCTGCCCTTTGTCAATCACTACTGTCTTTCTTGAAACAACAATTGTTTAACATCGTCACGTAGTCAGTCAGTGTTCAAATGCCCAGCGGTGTCGTGTCCAAAAGCACTTCACACAGTTGGATTCAATCCAGATTAAAATCAGACGTGCTCAGGTGTGATTGGTTGATGTCTCTTAAATCTCTTTTAATCCACAGGCTTCTCATCCATCTTTCTCTTTTTGTTTACGATTTGTCCTGCGATTTATCCTTGGAGAAGGCGTGCCATGTATCCTGCAGACTGTCGCAGCCTAGGTTCTGATGACTGCAAACCCATGTTGAGGTCTCACATAGTGCTCTGTTTTCCATATTTCCTGTATTTGAATCTAGAGTTTGATCAGGTCAAGATTTGGGTGCTTTTTTTATTTTTTATTTTTTATCTTTGCAAGACTACTCCATAGGAGGACAGACCTGCGCAGTCTCAAACATCATCCAGTTCAGCCATGTCATGTCCAGATGGAGAAGCTGAGGACCAGAGAGGTGTAGTGCCTCATACAGGCTTGCACACATAGCCAAGATCGTGGACATATTCTGAAAGGAAGCCCCCGAAAATGCTTGTGATCACCTGCAGTGCCTTTGATGGCTGAGTCTGATATTCTCACTCTACGGCCTGTGCTTGCGCCCACCGTGCTGTGCCCGCCTCTCGACCTCATCTTACTGCTGGGGTCCCAGTGGGTATGATGGACACTCATCTGCTGCATGAATAAATGAATGAGGTACCATTGTTTTTATGTCTCGGAAATGGGCTGCTCCTGGACTGTCCCACTGGGGAAGGTATTATAGGCACTCGCCCTGCTGCTGATGTCCAGAGAGCGGCCAGCCTGTTGGGCACAGGCAGGAGTCTAGGGTAAAGGAATGAGAGGGAAGCAGGACTCACACCAGAAAAGCAAATGGAAGGACGGGCTGTAGTCCAGCCTGGCAGGAGGCAAGCCCAGCCACACAAAATCCCACAGGCAGCATGGGAGTGCACCAGCAGGGGGCAGGATCCAGCCACTGATATGGGGCGGGGGCAGGACACCAGTCCCCAGGAGGAGCCAGCCAGTGCTCTCAACCCCAGGCTGCGCAGGAACTCAGGCCAAAGATCAAGTCAGAAGCCCTGAGTATTAATTAGGATGAAGTTGGGTTGCCAGGAAAGGGAAATGCCCAAATGTCATGAGCTCAAATAGCTCCTTCCTCCCTCATGTTAAAAGCCCCAAAGGAGTCCATTCACAGCCAATAGGGTGCTCCCTGGGGCAAAGATGACAGAGAGGACCCAGGCTCCCTTGTGTCGACGTTCTCTTATCCGCAAGCATGACTTTGTTCCATGGCACAATACGGCTGCTGGAACTCAGCCCTTCCATGCCATATCCCAAGTAACAGGAAAGAACAGGGCCTTTCCCAGAACCATGCAGACTGCTTCACATGCATCGTAGTGGCCAGAACGGAGTCACGTGACCACACCTCACTGCAGATGCCCATGAGAAACACAGGCTTCCTCTCTGACATCCATGGGCCCATCGGAGAGTCTGTAAGTGAAGACCAGCGAGCACGTGTCCAGTGACTCACTAGGATACACGGCAGAAGGGAGCAGAGGACTCACAGCCTGGGCCCAGGTGTTTATGGCCCTGCTGCCCCAGGTCCTGGGGCTCGGGGAGCCCGGGGTCCTCTCAGTCCAGCTGCAGGAGGGAGAAGCTATACAGCCAAGCCACGGGGCCTGACGGTTGAGTACCCGCCACTGTGCAATGGTGGGCATTTTGTAGCTGAGCGTGGCCCCGGCCCAGGGAGAAGCCCCAGTGGTAAGAAAGCAGGTGTGTTCATTGTCAAGGACAGGCCAACAACTGCTCGATGCTACGAAAAGCAGCCTCACCGTTACCTTCCTCCTGGGCAGCTGCGGCCCTCCAAACTGGCCTCCACGTGGTTGCAAGGGTGATCATGTTCTTTTCTCTTTCAAAATTATTATTTTCTTCTAATAAATGAATGTACTTCTTATAAAAGCTACACCTGTCCATGGTCAAAATTTTTTAAAAAGTCAGAAAAGGGCGAGGGAGTGAGGGTGTGTGTATGTGCATGTGTGTATGCGTGTTTCATCCGGGGGGATGTGCCTGACGTTTACGGCTGACTTTAGTAAACGCTCTGGTGTCCTGGTGGCTGGCCACCCTTTAGCCTTCTCCCCTGACTGTCCTCTGCACCACCGCCCCACCCCGGGGCCCCGTCACTGCCGCCCCAGCTCCCATGAGCTTCTGAGCCGCCGCAGATACTGTTTCTCTGCAAACGGCCTTTCCTTGCCTCAATTCTCCCACTTGCCTTTTCCGACTCAGCTCTCCCTGTCTCGGTCCCCCAGCGTGTCACGCATACCTAAGCGTGGCCAGGACCACTGTGCCCAGGACAGTGGGAAAGGCAAGCTGATGAACGCAGGATGCCACTGGGGTCCTCTGCGTGGCTCTAAAGCGGCACTGATCCCACCTCTCCCCAGTCTGCCTTTCAAATCCGTCCCACAGCATCTGGGCTAAAAGGGAACCGCAGACCCTTCCCCCCAAGCCGCGTCGTTAGGGGTTGGCACCTCGCTCCATTCCCCTGTTGTGACAGCGGGCAGTGAGGCTGGTGCACAAATGAACATCCAGAAGGATCTTTCCCTTCCTTCTTCCTTCCTCTGGGCTTGCTCTTTCAACTGGGGAAGCCAGATGCTTTGGAGTTTAATTACATGCTGCTGTTGGAAGCAAAGAATGTCAGAGCTGGAAATGAAGAACCTTATTATAACTAATAGCCGCCAGCATTTATTGAACATTTACTCTGTGCCAGGCCCGTTTCCGGTCATTACCCCACTCAGCCTTCCAGACAATTTAGGGGGCAGGTGCTATCATCATCCCTGTTAATAAGGAAGGAAGGAAGGAAACTGAGACTTTATAAAGGAAGATTACAGGGCATTTCCCAAACTGTGCTGAAAGGTACTTAGTGCAAAAAATACTAGTTTGTGGTGTAAGGCTGAACCAAACAGACGCCATGACAGGCTTTGTTTCCCTCTCTAAGCTAAAAGGTCTAAGGTCAGTCTTTTCGGAACCATTTGGCCATTTGGCAGAACCATTTGGCCATTTGGCAGTCATACATTGCCTGGGGGTAATCAATCAGGAAAGCCCAGCTACCTCACCCCACATACCTAGTGTTAAAGTTAACCCCATAGTCACCAAACAAGACCCTGAACTCCGCTCTGTAATTGGCTCATTTCAAAGATACCCTAATTGTTGTAATTGGGTCCCGCCAAAAGTAACAGACGCTCTGAACAGTGTGTATGGTTAGAGCTGCTGCCAATACTGCTGCCAATGATTGGGTCACTGTACCTATGTCACGATTTCTTGTAACTCCCCCTTCCCAAACCCCATAAAAACCCTACGCAGCCCTTGCTCGGGGCTCTCAGCACGGATCCACTGCGTTGGTGAAGGCTGTGAGACTGAACTTAGGCCTGGCGAGCCTAAGTCGTAATAAAACTGCCCTTTGCTTTTACATGCGTGCCTCGGTCTCCCTGGCGGTTTCTGGTTTTGGGGTGATATTAAAATCTTGGGCATTACAGTGGTAGTTAAGTGCGTCTCAGTTATCTGCTGCGTGCTACTCACCCACTGCCCCCTTTCTACTACTGCACACATACCAGATGGGTCTCTCCTTCCTGCTGCTGTGGGTAAACACCTTGGCCTGAACCGCCTGGGGGCCCTCCTGTGCTCCCACTTTGCATGGGGGACAAAGGCTGGCCTGCACAGTTGTGTTTATTTTAATTCTCTGAGATGCAGTAAAACATTATTAGCTTCCCGTCTGCCAGGGTGAAACATGAGATCATTCGGACAGGAACCTGGCAGAAGGCAACCTTTGCCGGCTCAGGAAGAATTTGCCAAACAAATGAATAGCGTTCAAGTAGATCCTAGGGGGGTGTTTGAGACCACTTCAGAAAATAAATTACTTCTGAAGGTTCTTAGACTCCCTGAAGTATCTTATACAATGGATATCTATTTGCATTTTTCAAGCAAGTCTGTGTAGTTTGAAGATGCAAATAAAATCACTCTTTTTTTTTTTTTAATTTTTTAACATTTATTTTTGAGAGACAGAGAGACAGAGCGTGAGCAGGGGTGGAGAAGAGACAGAGAAAGACACAGAATCCGAAGACAGGCTTCAGGCTCCGAGCTGTCAGCCCAGAGCCTGACGGGATGCGGGGCTGGAACTCACGAACTGCGAGATCATGACCTTAGCTGAAGTCGGCCACTTAACCAACTGAGCCACCCAGGCACCACTCAAGTAAAATCATTCTTAACATTAATATGGCCCAGGGTGCCTGGGTGCCTGCGTAGGTTAAGTGTCCAACTTTGGCTCAGGTCATGATCTCGCAGTTCATAGGTTTGAGCCCCGCATCGAGTTCTGTGCTGACAGCTCAGAGCCTGGAGCCTGCTCTGGATTCCCTGTCTCCCTCTCTCTCTGCCCTCCCCCCAGTTGCACGGTCTCTTGTGTTCTCTCTCTCTCTCTCTCAAAAATAAATAAATAAACATTTGAGGTGCCTGAGTGGCTCAGTCATTAGGCGTCTGACTTTGGCTCAGGTCATAATCTCACGGTTTATGAGTTCGAACCCCACATCGGGCTCTGTGCTGAGAGTTCATAGTCTGCAGCCTGCTTCAGATTCTGTGTCTCCCTCTCTTCTGTCCCTCCCCTGCTCATGCTGTGTGTCTGTCTCTCAAAAATAAATCAACATTAAAAAAGAATTTTAAATAAATATTTAAAAATATGAAAAAATGTCTTATGCATAGGGTACTTTTTAATCTTGTTTAAAATGTGAAGAAAATACCTGCAGATTTAAATATTTAGTTCAGAAAAGTCCATTACTATTAGTATTAGTACCAAATACCAGTAGTAAGTGGTGTTTTTAAGGAGGTTTTATGAATCTCTGAATCCAGGGGACGGAGGCGTCGTGCTGACCCCGGATGGCCAAGGCCTGCCCGAGAGCTGCAGGTTCATCTGGAAACAGCTGCGGGGACAGCAGGGCATAACCGGTGGCCTCAGGGTGGAGGCTCTTCCTGGGACAGCCAGACTGCCCAGATGGCCTTTCCAGAGCTGGGAGAGGCAGACCTGTCACTGAGGTGGAGGGTAAAAATAGCCCTGTGTGGGCGGCCGCTGGGCGCAAAGGCACCAGCTTCCTGGTCTCTAGAGCAGAGAAGGCAGCCCCGTTGACAGACAACTTCGGAGGCTCCTGAGGCCTCCCGCAGGCTCTGGGGGCTGGGGGAGGGGACTTTTCCCTAAAATAAGCCCTGCCGCCCCATACACACACCAAGTACTGGAAAGAGGGTTAGGTTTTAAGGTAGCCAAGGGCTTAAATCCTGGCCTTATCAGCCACCAGTTCTGTGTCTCAGGCAAAATTTCTCTCCTTTTCTGAGCCTCCATTTTCTCATAGTCAAAGGGGGCAAATAATTTCTCACTATTTGGTTGCTGTGATATTTACATAACATTATAGCTACCACATTTCCCTCTGCAGCCTCACTCTTCTACCCCCCTCCCTCCCACGGGTGGCCCACCGCCCAGCGCATTCTTTAAGAGGGGCTCCGTGGAAAGGGTTCCATGGGCAGAATCTGAGGCCTCAAGACAAGAATTGTGGCGGGGAGCCATCTTGGAAGCCGATCCTGTACCCCCAGGTGAGCTTTCGAGTGACTGTGGCCCTGGCCTATCTCTTGGCTACAACCTCACAGGAGACCCTGAGCTCGAACCACCTAGCTAAGCTAAGCGGAGGGCTTCCTGGCCCTCAGAAAACTGTGAAATCATAACTATTTGCTCCATTTGGAGATGAGCTATGATGCAGCAATAATAATGAATAGGTTTGCCTTTGGGGGCTGTTATGGGAATTGAGACAGTGCACATCTAATTGCAAGTAGACCTAATGGGCCCAGTGGCTCCAGAAAGGGCAGAAGGAGAGCAGAAGGCAGAAGGAGGGAGTGGAAGACAGGAAGCCTCTGTCCAGGACCCTGCCAGGAAGGCCCCTCCTCCAGGGCTCTCGGGAGGAGTCTGAGAGACCAGCCACCCAGACAGACAGTCGCCACACCGTATATAAGAACAGAGCTCTGACCACTAACTGTGGCATCAGCCAGGGAGGGAACCCTCTCTCTGCTGCCCTTAGTCTGGGAAGCCAAAGCGCTCCGGGTCCTACTCCGCCCAAACATAGCCAAGAACTTGACAGCAGCTGACAACTTCCCTAATGTTGCCCTGCTTCCAACGTAGGACAAACCAGAAACACTCAAACCTGATCAGAACCTGAAGCCTTCCCCCTCTCCCACTATAAAGCTTTCCGACTCCTCTGCCGGCCTTCAGTTCTCTTCCCAACTCAAGCGATGGTGGCAGACTCCCCTGGGGTAGCGAGCTCTGAAAACGCAGCCCTTGCTTGTGCTCATGTGGGTGGTCTTGGCTGACTTCCACAAGCACATGTTCTCTCTCTCTCCCTTCCTGAGAGCAGGTCAAAAAGACGACATCTTCCTCTTCCCGCAGGTAGCCACAGAAACCAGCTCAGAGATGATGGAAGAGACGGGCGTGGGAATAATTAAGAACATAGCTGTGGAACGGGACAGATCTGGGCTCAAATTCCGGCTCTGAACTAACTGTGTGATCTTCCGTAAGCCAATTAACCACTCTGAGCCTCTGTTTCCTCATGTCAAGGCGATAGTCCAGTGGAACCCAACGGCTGGTGTAAGAACAGTGAGGTAATATATTTAATGCACTGAGCGTATATAGTAGGTGCTTAATAAAGGGAAGGTCAGCCATCAGTCTCCTCACAGCCTCCTGCTGGATAGGCAGGCCCCTGTGCCTCACCTCTACTCCTCCCACCCCTGCTTCCTGTGCCACAGATGGCTTGACCTCAGCTGGATGGAGTCAAGAAGATGGGCTCCAAGTATTTTCAAGGTCAGGGGTTGGTCCCAGGAGAACGATGGACAAAGGACATAACCAAGCATTTCCCTAAAGAAATCCAACTGGTCAAAAGCAGGGAACAAAATATCTGATCAGAAACCTGCTGTCTCCCTGTTCTCCCCCGGCTCTGGAAGTAGTCAGGGCACAGAGACTCCTGCCCAGAAAATTGGGACTGCCCTTGTCCCGGGCGGCTTTCCCAGGACGGAGGAAGGTGAGCAAGTCTTCCCCTCAGCCTCTCCTGTGTGTTTGTGTGTGTGTGTTTACATGTGTCAGTTTCTTCATCTTTAAATGTTTTTAAGTATTTATTTGAAGAGAAGCAGAGGCAGGGTGAGCGGGGAAGGGGCAGAGCGAGAGGGCGAGGAGAGAGATCCCACGCAGGCTCCGCACTGCCAGCACAGACCAGACGTGGGGCTCAGACTCCCGAAACTGGGAGACCATGACCAGAGCCAAAACTGAGAGTCCAATGCTTAACCGACTGAGCTACCCAGGCATCCTTCTTCATCTTTCAAATGAAAGGTTAATAGCTTCCCAGGAGATACACACATATGTAAATTCATCCTAAAGGTGGAGCAGTGGCTTTGAGATGCTCTATGCTGGGGGCATCCCCTGTACCTTCACTCCCACTTGCCAAGCCCTTTCCATCCTCGGGTCTTGCCCTCCGCCCCCACCAGAGGAATCCAAGCCTCCCACAGCATCTTCTCCTGGACTATGGAAAAGACTCCTAGATGCTTTCCTTCCTTTCCCACAGCTCAACGAATGCGAATTATGCAAGGATGAGAAACCATCCCACATCCCATAAACATAGGCAACGATTTTTTAAAGTAATGACAATAACCAGGATTGGGGGCAATGCCCCCCCTTCCCCACAGGGCTGCAGGGTAAACTGGTACATTCCAGCAGAGGAATTTGGTAAGATGTCATCTTTGAATTTTGTGGGTCCATTGTTCAAAATATAAAGAAAAAATTAGTTTCTGCACAGACTTTGAGACAGGCTCTTTATGGTAATATTGGTTCTGATGCAAAAAACGGGGAGCAACTAACATATCCAGGAATAAACATTTTCCTTAAATGGTAGTAGTCTCTACCTTGAAACACCATTCTTTCACTAAAAATTATATAACAGATAATAGTTCTCAAAGCAGAACCCCGAAGCAGCACAAGCATCACCCTGAGTATATTAGTCCTGCACTTTCTGGGGCCCCAGCCCCGATTTAGTAAATCCTCCAGACTATTCAGAACGCTGTTGTAGATCAATATCTCGCTAGGAAAAGGTACACAATTAAATGACAAAAGGTTGCAAAACAACAGGAACAAAACAGTAGATACTAACAGTGCCTCTCTATTTGAATGCGTTGAGACAAGCCAAGAAAAAAGCTCAGAGTAGTAGGATTTTGAAGTTTTAGATTTTTAAAAAAATTTTGCTAATCCAGACTTTCTAGCTTGCAATGGTGCGTTTTTGTAAAAAGGAATGGGGGGGGAGACTTCAATAACTTCTTTTTGGAAAAAAAAGGGGGGGTGGGAAGGAGGAAGAGAACTGGCCCGGCAGCCACACAGGGCCTTCAGCCTGGGGACAGACAGCGGGGAGGAGCGGGGAGGGGCGCTGCGGGACCGCTCCGCACCGAGCGCCACCGCCCCAAAGGAGAAGGGAGAGAGGACAGCGCAGCCAACGCCGGGGTCACAGCTACGTCTCTGACGTCTAGGTAGGTTTACCCGGAGCCAAAGAGCGGAGAAGAGATTTAGGGCAGACTTCAGGAAGAACTGAACCGCTCCGAGCACCGAATCCCAGAATGAGCGCCTTGGGGAGAATTTCCAGCCCGGAACCCTCCTCCCCTGTCCCGGGTGCTGGACCTCCGCCGGCCCGGGGGCGAGGATGTCGGCATCTGAGACCCCGAGGTGTCGCGTAGCTGGACGCTGCCGGGCTGGCGGGGAGGGGGTGGAGGGCGAGGAGGCGGGCAGGGCGGGGCCGTTGCTAGGGGAGGGGCGGCGGGGCGGGGCGGGCGAGCAGCGCCGCCTGCAACCGCGACCAGCACTCCGCTCTCCTGTTCCAGCTCCCCCGCCGCCTGTTGCTCGATCCTCCAGGCCATCGCTTCCCGCCCGGGGCGCGGGTCCGGCGGGCCGAGGGGTGTCAGTGCGCGGGCGGCCCCCCGCTTTCCCTTCTCCCTGCACGCGGTTGGACCCCAGCCTCCCCGGGAGCGCGGGCGCCGGCCAGCCTCCCCGTGCGCCCCGGCCCGCGCGCAGAGACCCTGGGCGCCGAGCCGCGATGAACGCGACCTCCCTGAGCCCCGGGGGCCTGGAGGCGGCGGGTGGCTTGGGCGGCGGCGGCGGCGGTGCCGCCCTGGGGAACCGCAGCCACGGGCTGGGCACGTGGCTGGGCTGCTGCCACGGGGGCGCTCCGCTGGCCGCCAGCGACGGGGTCCCCGCGGGGCTGGCGCCCGACGAGCGCAGCCTGTGGGTGTCGCGCGTGGCGCAGATCGCTGTGCTCTGCGTGCTGTCGCTCACCGTGGTCTTCGGCGTGTTCTTCCTGGGCTGCAACCTGCTCATCAAGTCGGAGAGCATGATCAACTTTCTGGTGCAGGAGCGCCGGCCCTCCAAGGACGTGGGCGCCGCCATCCTGGGGCTGTACTGAGGCCGCCTCGGCCGCCCCCGCCAGCCCGGCCGCCAGCGGACGAGAAGGGAGACCGGGACCCTCGCGCCCCGCCCGGGCTCTGCCGCCGCCCCCCGGCGCGCCGCGCGAGGACCAGCGACCGGCCTCAGGGCGCCCGGTCCGGGGACACAGCGGGACTCGAGGCGGTGGCGCGGGAAAGGACTTCCACACCCGGCTCGGTCCCGCGTGCGCCTCAGCGCGGCGGGCTGGCAGAGGTGGTGGGAGGCTGCCTGGGGCGGAGGTCAAGTGCGGGGGAAGTTTGTGTGGACACACACGCGCGGGTGTGCGGGTGAGTTTCGGGTAGGGGGAAGTCGCTGAATCCGGAGCCCTGAGCTTGTTGGCCGGAATTTGCATTTGAAAAGAATCCTTGTAATAAAACGACTGCCATAGGGCTTCCATTGGCTTCCTATGTGCATCATCTCTGCGTGTGTGTGTGTGTGTGTGTGTGTGTGTGTGTGTGTGTTGGGTGTGTTGGCTGGGGCAGGGCAGGCGGGCTGTGTACCTCACAAGCCTGTTGGCCGCCTGACTGCGAGCCTATGGGAGTGGGTCGGGAGGCTCAGGAGACCCCCCTTGGAGGAGGCCAGGAGGCCCTAGTCCTGGCGGGGAAGGGCAGGCCCCTCACGGTGACCAGACAGCTGGGGATATTATTTAATCTTTGGGAAATTTCAGTCTATTCTGTAAGATAGAAAAAAAAAAATCAGTGACTTACGTGCAAAAGGGAACAGCAAAATTAATTTGTCAGAAGAGTGAATAAATACAATTTAATGGGAGGGGCTAGATCTAGTTAAATTACAAGGCCAAAGCCCCATCTCAGGGCTTGTTCGGACACCATCCTTGTAGTGTGGAGGAGGAGGGGTGGGGGGAATGCCCTTGCTCCCTGGGGAGAGGGGAATTCAACTTGGGGAGAGGGGTTTGTGGTGCCAAGGATCCAGGGTATTTAAAATGCAGAAGATGACCTCTATATGCAGCTGTATTCAGGCAATTTCCAGTCTCCCATTATGAGACCCCCCCTGTTGCCCAGAAGCCAGCCACCTCTTGCAGATGCGGAATTAGAGTAAAGCAGTCTTAAAGGGCTGCAAAGATGCCACTCACCGGCCAAAGGGCGTGGGTGGCTCCACTGTCTGCAAGTGTCCGATCTGGGGGAGCGCTAAAACTGAAGAGCCTGCAGACAGGAGGAGAGAGAGCTGGGCTTCGTAGCCTCTGAGCATCCCCCCCAGCCCTTACCCCACTCAGGCATCTCGTGCTCGGGAGATTTGGAGGGGAAGGCACTAATGGATGGCTCCCTCTCCTCTCTTTCGCCAAGGGTGGGAATGAAGGTGAATGAGAAGG
>PJEM01021821.1:0-10492 GCA_004023845.1 Helogale parvula | reverse complement strand
AACAACAGTGGTGAGAGTGGACACCCCTGTCGTGTTCCTGATCTCAGGGGGAAAGCTCTCAGTTTTTCCCCATTGAGGATGATATTAGCTGTGGGCTTTTCATAAACTGCTTTTATAATGTTTAGGTAAGTTCCTTCTATTCTGACTTTCTCAAGGGTTTTTATTAAGAAAGGGTGCTGTATTTTGTCAAATGCTTTTTCTGCATCTATCGACAGGATCATATGGTTTTTATCCTTTCTTTTGTTAATGTGATGGATCACACTGATGGATTTGCGAATGTTGAACCAGCCCTGTAACCAAGGAATGAATCCCACTTGATCATCACGGATAATTCTTTTTATATGCTGTTGAATTCGATTTGCTGGTATCTTGTTGAGTATTTTTGCATCTGTATTAATTAGGATATTGGACTGTAGTTCTCTTTTTTTTTGCTGGGTCTCTGTCTGGTTTGGGCATCAAGGTGATGCTGGCTTCATAGAATGAGTTTGGAAGTTTTCCTTCTATTTCGATTTTTTTGGAATAGTTTGAGAATGGGTATTAGCTCTGCTTTAAATGTCTGGTAGAATTCCCCTGGGAAGCCATCTGGCCCTGTGCTCTTATTCGTTGGGAGGTTTTTGATAACAGATTCGATTTCTTCACTGGTTATCGGTCTATTCATACTTTTGATCTTTTCCCATTTGAATTATGGCAGTGCATGCATATTTAGGAATTTGTCCATTTCTTCTAGGTTGTCCATTTGTTGGCATATAATTTTTCATAGTAATCTCTGATGATTGCTTGTATTTCTTTTTTTATAATAGTTTATTGTCAAATTGGTTTCCATAACACCTAGTGCTTCTCCCCACATGTGCCCCACACCATGATAATTACCCCCTTCCACCCCCTCCCCCTTCACTCTATGGTTCATTTTCAGTATGCAGTAGTCTCCCTTGATCTGTGTCCCTCACTCTCCCCCGCTCTCTTTACCCCTTCCTCTCCCCCTGGTCCCCTGCCAGGTCTCTCCTGTTATACCTATGTATCTATCTTTCTCTGCCTGACTTATTTTGCATAGCATGACACCCTCAAATTCCATCCACTTTGCTACAAATGGCCATATTTCATTCTTCATCATTGCCATATAGTATTCCGTTGTGTATACATAACACATCTTCTTCATCTAGTCATCAGTTGATGGACATTTAGGCTCTTTCCATGATTTGGCTATTGTAGAAAATGCTACTATGAACATTGGGGTACATGTGCTCCTATGAATCAGCACTTATGTATCCTCTGGGTAAATCCCTAGCAGTGCTATTGCTGGGAAAAGATAGTGGCAAATGGCATATGAGATAAAGGGCTAGTATCTAAAATATACAAGGAGCTCACTAAACTCCATACACGAAAAATGAATGATCCAGTGAAGAAATGGGCAGAGGGCCTGAATGGACACTTCTCCAAAGAGGACATCCAGATGGCCAACAGACACATGAAAGGATGCTCATCGTCACTCATCATCAGGGAAATTCAAATCAAAACCACACTGAGATACCACCTCACACCGGTCAGAGTCACTAAAATGAACAAATCAAAAGACTATAGATGCTTGCGAGGGTGTGGAGAGACGGGCACCCTCCTACACTGTTGGTGGGAATGTAAACTGGTACAGCCGCTCTGAAAAACAGTGTGGAGGTTCCTCAAAAAATTATTAATAGAACTCCCTTATCATCCAGCAATAGTACTGCTAGGGATTTACTCAAGGGATATAGAAATGCTGATGCATAGGAGCACATGTACCCCAATGTTCATAGCAGCACTGTCAACAATAGCCCAATCATGGAAAGAGCATAAATGTCCATCAACTGATGACTAGATGAAGAAGATGTGTTATGTATACACAACGGAATACTATATGGCAATGAGGAAGAATGAAATATGGCAATTTTTAGCAAAACGGATGGACCCCGACGGTGTCAAGGTAAGCGAAATAAGTCAGGCAGAGGACAGATACCATATGTTTGCACTCGTAGGTCTACGAGGAGAACAGGAGAAACCTAATGGAGGACCAAGGGGAGGGGAAGAGGGAAAGAGAATTGGGGAGAGAGAGAGACGCAAAATTTTAGAGACTATTCAATACTGAAATGAACTGAGGGTTGAAGGGGAAGGGGAAGGAGGGAAAGAGGTGGTGGTGATGGAGGAGGGTACTTGTGGGGAAGAGCACTGGGTGTTGTATGGAAACCAATTTGACAATAAACTATTAAAAAACAAATAAATAAATATTAAAAATTTTTTTAAAAAAAGAAATCTAGTTAAACAAGTATTCAAAGTCATCCTGATGCAGGACGAAACTTTGAGAACCACTACCCGAGCGAGTTCTGAGATCCGTCACTACTCAGCCATCTGCCTGATGTCAATACTACAAGTCAGTTGTCCCCAGGAGGAGATCTAAGAAAAACTGCAGAGATTCTTTTCAGAGAAAAAGGACCCAGGAGAGAGGAGTCACAACTGGCCCCATTGAGACTCTCCCAGGGGTAAGGAATTGGCAGGTCAGAGACCATTCCCTGTGTGGCCCCTGCCTGTGAGGAGTCAAATTGATTAGGGAATGGAAAATCCATTGACCAATTTGTATAACAAGCTTCACAGGGGATTCAGTCCCCAGGGCCACAAAGCATAGAACATATCAACTTATAGTCACCAAGACCCATGTACCACTCCCAAGATACCCATGCCTTCTCCAGGAAAGATCATCCATACCCTGTATTCATGCATGGCTCTGTATCCCTTCTCATTGGGGAAACAAATCGTTCTTCATTACCCACCTTCCATGAGAGAACAAGATTCGGGGGAGTTGAACCCAGTGGTGAGCCCACATTGCCAAGCATACATAGCCCAGTAAGTATTGAGGGAAAGAGGTGGCTGGGTAGAAAGGGCCTTGACTACTGTTAAGCATGTGGCAGGGACACCCCATGGTGTCTATGCAAAAGGAGTTCTAGGGGCCAGTTGTTTGGGAGGGTGAATGGCTACCCCACCATTGTTAGTGAGCTTTTACCTTGGTTGTGTGTTATTTGGGTGGATGGTTGATGGACATTATAAGGACGAGGAGGAAGAGACTGAGCATGCAGTCTGCTGTTGGATACCATAGCACTATCCCGGACCACGCTGTGTGATGCACAGTTACCAGTCAGAGGTGCGCAGATGGGTGCCCCCAGGTACAGATAGATTTTTAGGTCTTCGACCATGAAATATTGATCTTCTCATTTCTTTACTCCTATCACCTGACCTAAAACTCTGGAGACTTCATCGTCACTCAGCCTAGATAAATCCTTTCTGAATCCTTCTTTGCTCCCTTTATTTGCTGGAAAACATACCTTTTTTCTCCAAAAAAGCCTATCTTTACTTTTCCTACTTCACTTTTACCTGTGGTTCTTATCGAGATTTTCAAGGGTGAAGAATCTGTGTTCCCTGATATCTAGGCTTTCAGTATATAAGGACTGGGGCAGAGTAGATGAGGGTTGATGAGCAAAGCACACAGGAAAGTCCAACCTCCAGTATCCTCTTGACACCCTCCCTTTTGGCTCTGGAAACATCTGGAAGACACTGAAATTCACATATCTGTTTCTCAGAGTTGCCCTTCATTCCACTTGGGTGTCAGGTCTCACCTTTATCTACAGACACGAAATCATTAGAAAAACATGGAATAACTTATTCACCTCTTCACCTTTGTTCCTCTCCCCTAAAACTGGTGATGTGGTTCCTTCAACTCTTGTGATGTGACTGTAGTTTGACCTGTCTGATCTATCTTTCACTCCAGACACCAGGGAAAATTGTGATATAGATTATGTAACTCCTTTGGTCACAGTCCCTACTTAGTCTCTATCCTTTTGTCCATTATGTTTTTCAAGGTTCCCAGAGATGTGGCCCCTGATCATCGCACCAACCTTACTCTTCATCATTACATGTCTTACTTTGTGTCGCAGCAAATAGCTAACAGCACTCTATCCTATGCAGCTTTTTGTTTATGGGCCTTTTTCCTTGCTGCATGTCTTCCAGAAAAGCCCATGCTCGGTCCTCCACCTAGACAACTCCTTGCCCAGGAATGTCTTTCTCTAGCATTCCTTTCGTGACTGCACCACTTCAGGCTGCATTTGTGAGCCCTTTCTCTACTTCACTCTGCAGACTGCATTTATCTCAGCATTTAATTCACGGGATTGGTTTCTGTATCCACTGCTGCCCTCTGGAAGGTGGGCTCTCTCAAGACAAAACCACGCCATTAGTCTTTGTATCCCCAACCGCTAACACTTAACCTGTCCCAAAGAAGCCTTCTTGTAGAATGACTTCCAGGACTTTTTCAGTGACTTACAAAGGGACTAGTTCCATTCTTCTCTACTTCCTGCATGACTCAACAAAATTGCCTGCTAACAATCTATAAACAAAATTTTCAATCTTTGACCATGAAATATTGGTCTTCTCTTTTCCTTACTCCTGTCACCTGGCCATCAAATTCCAGAGACTTCATCTTCACTCAGCCTAGATACATCCTTCTTGATCCCTCTTGGCCACCTTCATATGCTGGAGAACAGACCCAAGTAACAAAATTGAAATAGAAGACAAACATAGATTTAGTCCATGAATAAAGGGAAAAGTATAAATGACAAATGGTTGTATCTTCCACCTCTAATTTCTAACCTCTCGTCCTAACATAAAATGTTTCTAATGTGTGGGAATCTCTTTCTTAGGATGAATGCCATTATTCATCATTTCATGACCCATTTGAACATAATCCAACCCCTCTAGGAGATGAAATTGTTTTCCTCAATTCTAATACAGTTGATGATGTTGACACACACAGCACCCAGGTATTATCCAGAATTGTGGACATTTCTTGTGCAACTGATATTCTGCTCAAGAAAAGAGATCAGAATGTAAGAGAGAAAGCTAAATTTATTAAAAGTTAAGGAAAACTTTTATAAGCTATTATGCTTTAAAGATGAGTCTTGACCATTTGCTTAGAATACCTCTCACTTGAACAAAAGGCACCAGAAAGGATTGCAAACTGCCCACCAAACAAGGGTCAAAACAAAGACCTTCATGCATACTTAAACAGTTTACCTACTGCATGGCCATCTTTATCATTCCAGAGACACTCTGCTTTGCAGGGGTTTTTTTGGTGGAGTTTTTAAATTTTTTAATTATTTCAATATAATTTATTGTCAAATTGGCTTATATACAACACCCAGTGCCTATCCCAATGAGTGCCCTCCTCCATACCCATCACCCATTTTCTCTCTCCTATATCCTCCATCCACCTTCTGTGTTTGTCTCTGTATTTAAGAGTCTTTGTGGATTGCCTCTGTCCCTCTCTGTTGTAACTATTTTTTTCTGTCCCTTTCCCCCATAGTCTTCTTTTCAATTTCTCAAGATTCGTTAATATGAGTGAAAACATATGATACCTGCCCTTCTCTGACTGGCTTATTTCACTCAGCATAATACCTTCCAGTTCCATGCATATTGCTGCTAATGACATGATTTCATTCTTTTTCATTGCCAAGTAGTATTCCATTGTATATATAAACCAAATCTTCTCTATCCATTCATCAGTTGATGGACATTTAGGGTCTTTCCATAATTTGACTACTATTGACAGTGCTGTTATAAACATTGGGGTACATGTGCCCCTATGTATTAGCCCTCCTGTATTCCATGGATAAATTCCTAGTACTGCTATTGCTGGGTCGTAGGGTCATCCTATTCTTGAGGAACCTCTACACTGTTTTCCAGAATGGCTGCACCAGTTTGCATTTCTACCAACAATGCAAGAGGGTTTCCATTTCTCCACATCCTTGCCAGTATCTTCATTTTCCTGATTTGTTCATTTTAGCCACTCTGACTGGTGTGAGGTGGTACTTTGGTGTGTCTTTCATTTGTATTTCCTTGATGATGAGTGACGTTGAGCATCGTTTCATGTGTCTGTTGGCATCTGGACGTCTTCTTTGGAAAAGTGTCTGCTTATGTCTTTTGCCCATTTTTTCACTGGGTTATTTTATTTTTTGGGTGTTGAGTTTGGTAAGTTCTTTATAGATTTTGAATACTAGGCCTTTGTCAGATATGTCATTTACAGATATCTTACCCATTTCCATCAATTTCCTTTTGGTTTTGTTAATTGTTTCCTTTGCAATGCAGAAACTTTTATCTTGATGAGGTCCCAATAGTTCATTTTTGCTTTTAGTTACCTTGCCTTTGTAGATGTTTCGATTAAGAAATATTTGTGTCTGAGGTCAAAGAGGTTGTTACCTGCTTTCTCTTCCAGGGTTTTAATGGTTTCCTGTCTCTCAGATTGGTCTTTCATCATTTTGAGTTTATAGTTGTGTATGGTGTAAGAAAGTGGTCTAGTTTCATTCTTCTGCATGTTGCTGTTCAGTTTTCCCAGCACCATTTGCTAAGAAGACTGTTTTTGTTCCACTGGAGGCTCTTTCCTGCTTTGTCAAAGATTAGTTGGCCATACATTTGTGGACCCAATTCTGGGTTCTCTATTCTATTCCATTGGTCTATGTGTCTGTTTTTGTGCCAGTACTATACTGCCTTGATGATTACAGCTTTGTGGTAGAGGCTAAAGTCTGGGATTGTGATATCTCCCGCTGTGGTTTTCTTCTTCAATATTACTTTGGCTATTCGGGGTCTTTTGTGGTTCCATACAAATTTTAGGATTGTTTGTTCTAGCTATGAGATGAATGCGACTGCAATTTTGATTGGGATTGTATTGAATGTGTAGATTGCTTTGGGTAGTAATGACATTTTAACAATATTTATTCTTATACTTCATTAGCATGGAATATTTTCCCATTTCTTTGTGTCTTCTTCAATTCCCTTCATAAGCTTTTTAAAATTTTTAGCACACAGATCTTTTAGACCCATGGTTTGTTTTAATCCTAGGTATTTTATGTGTGTGTGTGTGTGTGTGTGTGTGTGCAATTGTGAATGGTATCAGTTTCTTGATTTCTCTCTCTGTTGCTTCAATTTTGGTGTATAAAAATGCAACCAATTACTGCACCCTGCTTGATTTTGTACCCTGCGACTTTGCAGAATTCATGAGTCAGACCTAGCAGTCTTTTGGTGAAGAGTTTCAGGTTTCCATGTAGAGTATCATGTCGTCTGCAAAACTTGAAGGTTTGACTTCCCCTTTGCCAGTTTTGATGTCTTGTATTTCACGTTCTTTTCTGATTGCTGATGCTAGGACTTTCAAAACTATGTTAGACAGCAGTGGTAAGCGTGAACATTCTTGACATGTTCCTGATCTCAGGAGGAAGGCTCTCAGTTTTCCCCCATTGCATATGATATTAGTTGTGGACTTTTCATATATGACTTTTGTGATGTTTAAGTAGGTTCTTTGTATCCTGACATTCTTAAGAGTTTTTTTTAAAGAAAGGATGCTGTATTTTGTCAAATGCTTTTTCTATATCTATTGACAGGGTCATAAGATTCTGATTCTTTCTTTTGTTAAGGTGATGTATCACATTGATTGATTTGCAAATATTGAACCAGCCCTGCAGCCCAGGAATGAATCCCACTTGATGATGGTGAATACTTCTTTTCCATGCTGTTGGATTCAATTGACTAGTGTCTTGTTGAGAACTTTTGCATCCATATTCATCAGTGACATTGGCCTGTAACTCTCCTTTCTTGTGGGATCTCTGTCAGGTTTGGGAATCAGAGTAACGCTGAAGTCATAGGATGAGTCCTAAAGTTTTCCTTCCATTTCTATTTTTGGAAAAACTTGAGAAGGATAGCTATTAACTCTGCTTTAAATGTCTGGTAGAATTCCTCAGGGAAGCCATCAGCCCCAGGGCTCTTATTTGTTGGGATATTTTTGAGAACTCATTCAACTTCTTCACTAGATATGGGTCTGTCAAATTTCCATTTCTTCCCATTGAGTTTTGGTAGTGTGTGGGTGTCTAGGAATGTGCCCATTTCTTCCATGTTGTCCAGTTTGTTGGCATATAATTGTTCATAGTATTCTCTGATAATTGCTTGTATTTTAAGCCATAGAAGGGATTGGTTGTGACAAATCCATTTTCATTCATAATTTTATCCACTTGCGTCCTCCTTTTTGAGAAGTCTGGCTGGGTTTTATCAATTTTGTTTACTTTTTCAAAAAAAGAAACTCATCTTTTCATTGATCTTTTCAACTGTTGTTGTTTTTTCTGTTTATTTCTGCTGTAATCTTTATCATTTCTCTTATTCTGCTAGGTTTGGATTTTTCTGTTGTTATGCTTCTAGTTCTGCTAGGTGTGCTGTTAGATTTTCTATTTGGGATTTTTCTTGTTTCTCAAGATAGGCCTGGATTGCAATGTCTTTTCCGCTTAGGACTGCATTTGTTGTATCCCAAAGGGTTTGGATTTTTGTGTTTTCATTTTCATTTGTTTCCGTATTATTTTTAAATTTCTTCTTTAATTTCCTGGTTGACCCATTCTTTCTTTCATAAGATAATCTTTAACCTCCATGCATTTGGAGGTTTTTCTGTAGTCGTTTCACATTTCATAGCATTGTGATCTGAAAGTGTGCATGGTATGATTCTTTTGTGATAGCAATTCTTTTGTGTTAATTGAGGGCTGTTTTGAAACCCAGTGTGTGATCTACCTTAGAGAACGTTCCATGTGCTTTCGAGCAGAATGTATATTCTTCTGCTTTAGGATGAAAAGTTCTAAATATATCTGTCATGTCCCTCTGATCCAGTGTATCATTGTTTCTTTCTTGATGTTCTGTCTAGATGATTTGTCCATTGCTGTAAGTGAAGTATCAAAGTCCCCTGCCATTATTACATATTTACCAATAAGTTTGTTTTTGTGACTAGTTGTTTTATAGATAGATAGATAGATATTACATAGACTTTTATAATTGTTAGCTCTTCTTGATGCATAGACCCATATTTATTACCTAATTCCCTTCTTCATCTCTTGTTACAGCCTTTAGTTTAAAATCTAGTTTGTATGATATAACTATGGCTACTCCAGCTTATGGATTTTCTTTAGATAAAATTGGCATGTAACATTATATTACTATAAGGTGTATGACATAAGGATTCAACATATTGTACATAATATTTGACATATTACCACACTAAGTCTAGTTAACCTCTGATACCACACATAGTTACAAAGTTGTTTTTCCTGTGGTGACGAATTATATGATCTATTTTCTTGGCATCTCTCCAATATACCATAAATACTATTAACTATATCATACTGCACAGTGTACTTCATGATTCATTTATTTTATTACTGGAAGTTAGCTCCCTCTGACTCCCTTCACCTATTTCGGCTACCCCTCCCTGCTACTTTGGTTTTCATACCTAAAGAGACTGACAGCCAATAGTGTCTTTTTCTTTTTCTTGTTAGGGGCATTACAGAATAATAGGTGTGCAAAAACACTTCTAATGAGACAAATCACAACAGTGAAGATCATGTTATGATTTTATGCTGTTTTGCATCCTGGGTTATAGGAACCTTTCCTCTGTGTCTGGGTATAGGACCCTGAGGACCTTGAACTAAGAGAGAAGGAGAGAAGGTGGCCTCCTCATCTTTCCAGCCTTATTAAACCATCATCTTTGTGTGAGTGCTGCATCAGACTCTCAATTTTTTGGGCTCCAGGAGTTTCTATGCTTCCCCCTCTGTGAGCAGCACAGAGGATATGACTAAAAATTTTGTTTGTGACCTTTGTGGTATCTAATGGTACTGAAGTAGTGGAAACCTTGATAACTATGGGCGGTTTTGTTGGAACATGGTACCATCTGCTTCACAGAGGAAGACCATTTTGTCAAGCAATAAATGTCCAGGAAGCATCTGGCCCTGTTCCTGTGGGATGTTGATGGCCCCTGCTATATGAAACATTAAGCATTTGTTCATGTGATTTATTATGTTGTGAAAACATTTTCTTTTTCTTCTGTTCTTTTTTTCATGAGTAAACTTATATTCTACTCATCCTGCAATACTGTCTATATATATGAGATACTCTCAAATTTTCTCACCTCGGAGACATCGTTATCTAACCCTCTTTTGAGACCCAGACAAGGCAGATAATCCAGATTAAGTTACTGCAGTTTACAGGACTCATGTTCCCCATTTGTGTTAGAATGAGTTTGGATCATGTTATTGCTAATTTCCAAAGTTGTTCTTTTTAGATTTGATGTTTCTACATAAAGAGGATAAATGAGGGTCCCAGAGGCCAATGGACAGATATTGATCCACATTATTAAATGTTGCAACAGAATATAGAGTCTGTCTAGTGTCTATTTCATGTGCCTTCCCTTCTTCAGTCATCTGACTGGTGTGTTGGCAATATGGAACCAAGAAACCAAACAAGTGTTTTAGAATTTTCACTCCTGGGATTTTCCCAAGACTCAGAGGATAAACCCATTCTATTTGGGCTGTTCCTGTCTATGTACCTGGTCACTGTGCTGGGGAACCTGCTCATCATCCTGGCCGTCGGGTCTGACTCCCACCTCCACACCCCCATGTACTTC
>PJEM01021820.1:0-10492 GCA_004023845.1 Helogale parvula | reverse complement strand
CCCCGGGACAGTGCTCCGGCTGGGGGGTGCAGCAGTGTTTCTGCTCACGCAACTCCCGTGGCTCATGGAGGAGGTGACAGGAGAGACAGGTCTGTCACCTGCTTCTAGCTGCAGGACACGGTTGTTCAAGCCCCAGCCCTTGTCATGGGCTCACTGCGGCCCCCACATTCCTGACTGAAGCCCCAACCCCAGCACTCAGGACGCAACCGTATTTGGAGATGGGGTCTTGATTCGGTGACTAAGGTAAAGCGAGGTCAGTGGGGGGAGGGGGCCTGGTCCAGTGTGACCAGAGTCCTGGTCAGAAGAGGAGGTGAGGACACAGACACACAGAGGGTTGGCCGGTGAGGGCATGGCACCCACGTGCAGGGAGGAAGGCTCCGGGGGGAACCCAGCCCTGCCCACACGGCGATCCCTGACCCCCAGCCTCAGAGACTTTGAGAAGCGGCAGCGTGCTGCTGACCCCAGGACAGGTCCCTCGAGGCCCAGAGACCCCCAGCAGCCAGGCCCTCGGCCCCCTCAGGCTCCTCCCCCTGCCCGGCTCACAGCGCTCGCCTGCCTCCCAGGGTGACTTTTCAGACGTTCTTTTCTGACGTCCTCACTGAAACTCATCCAGACCGGTTGGTGTCAGAGCCTCTCTCGCCGGTGCCTCATCGGGCGCACGGAGGAGGGGCGCATGAAGGAGGGGCTCGCGTCACCACGACGTCGAGGACGGTGACCTCTCGCTGGCACCCGTGATTCGTACCATGGAAATGTGTGGTGTGTCTGCGAGGTGGGCTGTGGAAGCCAGTGGACAGCAGACCTTGGGAGTCACTTCCGGAAGGAACGGCACATTGCTCCCAAACGCAGGAAAGGTTGCCCCCTCTGACCCACAACGAGAGAAATGTAAATTAGAACCACTTTCAAACAGCATGTCCACACGGCAGTGGGAAAGACGCATGGCCAGCGCCCCAGGCCGGGGGCTCTGGGGACACCGTGCCCGACGCAGCTGGTGGGCGGGCCGGCGGGTCAGATGTTCTTGCAGGAAGTTTGCCACTACCTCTCGCAGTAAACGGATGGCAACCTCGATGACCTAGGATCTTGTAAAGTTGGCCCACAACTGCTTTCACACGGGCTGTGGCCTCTGAAAATTCGCAGGTGGAAGCTGCCTGTTACCCGAGCAGTGGAAAACCGACAAACTATCCAACGTCGAGTAGCGGGAAAGCCCGGGACCACTGAGAAGAGCAGGGTCACGGCCCGCACGTGGCGTCGTCTCTCAGACACAGGCTCGTGTGGACGGTGGGCTCTGTGGGAGCCAAACTACCTGCTTGTCACAAAAAGCCTGCGCTCGTGCTGGGCCTGGGGACGGCGCCGGCCACCCCCGTGAGAACAGCAGCCACCGAGCCCTGGGTGGTCGCCTGGGTCCCAGAGAGCAGGGCCACCGGAGGAGGGCCACCAGGGGCCACAAAACCAAGTCCTTTTTGGAAGAGAGGCAGGCGCCAGTTCCCAAGATGAAGGTGCCGAGGACGCCCCAGTGGCCGCGCCGGGCTCCTGACACTGCGGCCCAGCCGAGCGTCTCCGGGCCGCCTTCCTAGGTCGGCCAGGGACTCGTGTCGCTGGTGATACCCTGGTGGAGGCAGGCTGGGGGAGCGCCGGGTGCCACGGAGAGGCGGGGGGCACACACCTCTCCCCCTTCCCTGCACACACCACCCCCCTCCCCTGCGCACACACCACCCCGCAGCCCGGCCACAAGCCTGCTCCAGCAGCTCGCCCCCCTCTGCTCCCTGGGGGCGCCTGGAGTCCTTCCCGTCGCAGGACCGCAGTTTCGTGCACTCACCCCGGCACTTGGTCCCGCGCTCCGCCCCTGGGAGCTGATACGCGCTCCCACCTCTCGGGGTCGGGGCCGCGGCTGCCATGCGCACGCTCAGGGACGCCACTCCTGCCTCACACTCTCCGGGACGAAAGGCAATCGCAGCACGACTGACCCTCAACATGGGTGGAGCCGTATTTGTAAGAGACCACCCAGCACCGTCTTCCTGAGTTCGGTTCTCCGTTCCTTCGGTCGTAATGGGGACGGCACCACGCCGACTTTCCCTCCGTGTCCCTGCTCCCCACGCACCAGCCCCAGCTTTATGGCCTGTGCGGAAGGGCACGAGGCTGGTGTAGACATGGCCTGGCCACTCCTCCCGCGCTCTCGAGGGTGGCGCCCCCATTACGCCTGCTTCGCAGTGGGCGCCCGCGTCCTCGGAACTCTCCGGACGGTGACCTGCTCTTGGCACCTGCAGACCAGGATCCAGCATCTGGGAGCACATGTGATGCGGAAAAGACCTTCCTCACACCCAAGTCCAAAGGCGCTGTCTTCCCTCCAGCAGCCCCTTGCCCGGCCCGGACACAGCGACGCTCACGACAGGCTCCTTCCCCGAGCCCTGCCGGAGCCGGAGCCTGAGGGAGCACCACCCTGCGGGAGGAAGCACCACCCTGCCGCCGGCGAACACTTCAGAGTCTCATTCCTTCTGCGAATCTCATGGGGCGCCCACTCCCCACCCGGCCATGGCTCCAGCTCATGGGACCCAGACCCAGCGCTGCCTCCTGCAGCACCAGCAAGGCTGGGGTCCACAGACCCGGCCCCCCAGGACCCCTTTCTTGAGCCGACCCTTCAGTGCCCCAGCAGGGCAGCTCTGATGGCCCTGGTCTGTGCAGGAAGACCGGCCCGTTGGGCGGAGCGTTTATTTCTAGAGTTCTCTTCCTACGGTTTCCGGGGAGGAGATCACAGCACCCCGCACAGGAAAGCCCTGGACGCTACAGCAGAAAGTGACCAAGAGGGGCCTCCTTCCTCAGGCCCAGCTGAGGCTGATTCTCCCCAGGAGCCTCACCCTAGGTCCACTGGCTTCTCAGGCGAACCCCCAGGCGAGCCCCACCTATGTCAGCCCCGCCCCCAGATCCGGGGCTCCTGAAGGTACTGACACCAGGGATGGACGTCTGGCTTGACTTCCCATGTCACGTGTTCCTTCAAACATGCGTTCTATCCTTTGCTGAAGAGAATGTTCCAGTTGTGCGCCCTTGCTGCCGGTTTTAGTGACGCGTATGCTTGCCAGACACCTTGGCCAATGCCCTTCCTGCTTTGTGGGGTGCCCCTTGCTTCCACCCCTCATCCCACTGTAAACGGCTTTGCTGTGGATTCCATCCTCCCCATACGTTAAAATGTCACATCTGCGGGGAGCAGGGGCGTATCGGAAAGGTTGGTCCCTGGGATTTGCCTGGACCTTGCATAATTTATCTGATGGTCTTTGAGTCCTTCGCGGGCACTTCAGGAAGATCATCGGGTAGCTGTCTCATAAACATGGAAGTTTCCTTATGCAGCATCGAGCTGACTGATCACTGCAGAACTGCCTTCCCTGTAGGCTTAATGAGTTAGAAGGTCAGGCATTCTGGCACATTCCTGCGGTTCTGACACGCCAGGTTTCTACAGGGTGCTAGGGAGGGGGAGGGCCATTCCCGAACCAATAACGAGAGTGCCAGGTACTGATGACCGTGACTCTGGTCTAGCCCCGGCGTGCTCTGTGGCCTTCTGCATTCCCCGTGAGAATGGACCACGGCCTCAGGACCTGAAGGATGAGTCATTTCACCTGCTTTTGGTGGGTGAGAATTTTTGTAAAAATGCTACTGGTTCACTTAGGCCAACAGCTTCAGGCCTCCGGGCTCTGCACAGGGAAAACGCTTGGGATGCAGATAAGGGGCGCGGGGGCAGGAGGGGGCAACGCAGGGCCCGACCCTACATGTCGAGCTGGGTCAGAGGATGCAGTCAGGACTCCTGCAGGAGGCAGGGAGTGCCAAGAGCCCCACGCACAGCA
This sequence comes from Helogale parvula, assembly GCA_004023845.1. Lineage (NCBI taxonomy): Eukaryota > Metazoa > Chordata > Mammalia > Carnivora > Herpestidae > Helogale > Helogale parvula. Next base: position 6,665 of record PJEM01021820.1, on the reverse strand, counting down.
GGTGGACCGAGCACAGACCAAGTGTCCACCGAGGGTCAGGACGTGGGAGGAAAGGCTGGGGCAGGAACCGGCAGTGGGGGTGTCGCGGAGGGGGTGCTGGCCGTCAGAGCCCCTCCCAGGAGGCCGGCGGCGTGGACGGGAAGGGCCTCCCCAGATACCCCACTGCCGTTCCTCCGTCTTGGACGCCCAGCCCCCAGGACTCCGGGACACTCCTTCCTGGTGTGCCTGCCCCCAGCCTGTGGTACTTTGCTGGGGCAGTTGTAGGGCCTGGGCTGCCGGCTCTCTGCGGTCTCATCAGCCCGTGCTGTTGGTGGGCAGATGAGGGAACTTTCCACAGAAATGAGTGTTTAAAGACAACAAACACAGCCTTCGGGGCCATCCCACGCTGACTCTGGGGACGTGGAGCAGACCATGAAACCCAGGGCCCTGATCTGGGGTGTGTCAGCCATGTGGCACCGTCTCCGGGAGGACGCACAGCTGGCGGCTGCATCAGCTACGCGCAGGCAGATGCGCGGCCCGGACCTGCAGGGGCGGGGCGTTGCTTCGGGAGAAAGCCGTCCTGTGCCAGGAGCTGAGGCAGGGAGCACTCTCTTGGGGAGATGCGCACCAGTTCCAGACCGGGCAGCGGAGCGCGGATTCCCCACCCCCACCCCAGACCTCGAGAACCACACTCAGTTCGGGGAGAGGACGGGGCAGGTCCGTCCCCTGTGCAGGAGGGAGGGCCCCCCGGCACAGGCTTCCTCCCGGGGCCTCCAGGGCCTCTTCGTATGAAAGAGCTGGGCTCTGCGTCCCCACCTGTGCCCCCGAAGCAGCAGGTGAGGGACGTTCGTGCCCCCAAGCCACGCCTGGAGTGCGTGCCAGAGGAGAAGGCGCCACGCGTGTCTGGACGAAGCAGCGCACACAGTAGGCACCCACTGCAAACAAGACAACTAGGACGGACATGCATTCTGGCAGAAGACGGGGGGACCCCGGCGGTCACACATTCCTGTCCTCTTTTAACCTGGGAGGACTGGGTCGGTGGAGCCTGGACACTCTGGGACTTGGTCTCTGGCTGGCCAGCCAGCCAGCACGGTCAGGTCGGCTGCTGACGCTTCTGCGGTGGCCAGGTGTGTGAGGGACAGGCCGGGGGACCCGGGGCGCCGGCGGCCCCACCCTCCCCGCCCCTGCCTGCCCCCCTCCTGCAGACCCGGGAGCGGCGCCTCCCGACGCGGGCCTTACCAGGACCATGTGGCCGGTGGAGATGTCCATGTGGGGCTGCACCGGCTCCTCCGACCAGGACGATGTGCTGCTCCGTGCGGAAGGGCTGGGCACCGGCCCGTCGCTGACCTGGGAGGAGACGCTGTCGATGCGGGCCGCGCGCGGGCCCTCCGGGCGCTCCGATGCACGCGTGGCCATGCGCTGCCGGCACAGCTCCTGGGGGACACGGAGGGCAGGTCAGTGCGGCCTCCCCCCAGCCCCGCCTGGCCCGAGAGCCAAGGGGCACGTGGGGGTCTCCCCTGCGGCCACGCACATGCACGCACAGAGCACACGCACGGACGTGCACACAGCCACACGTGTACACAGACACACACACAGATTCAGACCAAAGGAACTGACAAAACTGAGCTCCGAGGTGACACTCGACCCCCCTCAGGACCGTGCAACGCGCAGACTAAGTCAAGCCTCCGTCCTTCCCCCTTAGAAGACGGGTCACAGAGGCAGGGAAGGGTGTGCACTTGCTCTGAGGTCGCTCCCACGGTCAGGCTGTGGGGGGAGGGGGCCCAGCCTCTGTGTGGCTCCTCCCTCTGCCCCCAAACAGGGAAGGGCCCACACAGGAGGCCACAAAATCACGTCTAAAAAGGAAAGTATGTGGTTAATGGAAAAGGATTTGCTTCTTTGACCCAAAGACACAGTTTCTAGATGTAAAGGAAAATCTCGGCGATGGCCGAACGGAGCTTCAGTTCCGTCACCGCAAGGTCCTCACCACCCTATGCAAGGCGGACGCGGCGCTCAGGGACGGGGACCTGGTCGAGCCCCACGTGAGCTGCTGGCTGTCATTGGACAGTCGGCAGGACACCCCCCACCTCTCACTAGCAAACCACCACCGTGCAAGGGCTCTGGCATCACAACTGCATGACTTCCACCTTCCGCCCCCTGAAAATATCACTGTAACTTGAGCCATCAAAATAAAATGGTATCAGGGGAAAGGTCTGTAAGTGAATTCGAGCCCAGGATAGGAATTAAAAGTGCGTTCACGGGACCAGATGCTCGAACGCTGCGCGCCCCCCCCCCCCCCCGGCCCAGCTGCCGCCCCAGCTTCACGCGCCGCAGGGCAGTGGCTAATGCCCACACACACTCACACGTTTTCCAGAACCTTCCAGGCAGCGGCCACTTTCCTCAGTGTTGGAGACCCTCACGAGGCAGCTGCCACCGTAGAGGGAAGCCCTCTTTGGGCGCAGCTCCCGGGGAAGGCCCGGCACGTGGGCCCGGACCCGGGACAGGCGCGCCGAGGGGAGCCCCATGGTCCACGCCGCACAAACCCTCCGCCTGCCAGAGCCGTGGGTCTCAGGGAGCAGGGCTGTGGGCATCCGAAGAGCCAGAGGACGTCAAACACGGGCTGCCGTGAGCGTGGCGGGCGGCGGGGAGGAGCCACTGCGCGTCCCCTGCGTCTGCCCGGCTCACACACGGCTCTTACACGTTGAGTGTGTCCCCGAGCCCAGCCAGGTCTTCTCACAATCAACAACAAACAAGCCCCAGACACAGAAGATAATTTAACAGGTAGATGGTGTCAGCGACCACTTCCTTCCCAGGGGTGAAGTTCACCTGCAGGAACCAGCAGCCAGTCGGAGCGGACCCTCGAGGCCGAAGGCCCGCAGAGCTCAGAACGCCCGTCCCGGAAGGAGCGCCTTTGGGGACGCAGGTTCCAGACGGCCACGATTTGGCCACCAAGAAACAAACGTCACAGCAGCTGGGTGGCGCCTGAGGACTGTGTGGGGCTGGGGGCCGCCCACCCTCTCTCCCCTCGAGGGAGACGGCACAGTCTCCAGCGCATAGGTGTGTCACTTGAGGTCTCTGGGCGTTTCCACTTTAACCATGGAAGTATCGGCCTTGTTGCCTGAGCCGCTCGTGGTGGCCGTCAGGGAGAGTTCTGTCATTACTCAGCGGCCAGTGCGGACGTCAGCGTGACGGAAGTGAACAGTCCCAAGGGCTCAGCAGCTCAAAGATATTTCTAGAGAAACCACAGAATTCTGGAGTCGTCGGCCAGACCTTGTCGGCACCTGACTTACTGGCTGCCTGGGGGCTCCGTGGGGCCGCTCGGGGCCGGGCAGCTGCATGCGGCTCCACGCTGGGGCTCCTCGCAGGCCCCTCTTGAAAACAGCGGCATTCTGGGGGTGCCCGGGTGCTCAGTTAAGCATCCGACTTCAGCTCAGGTCGTGATCCACAGCTGGTGGGTTCGAGCCCCGCATCACGCGGTTGCTGCGCGAGCATCACGCTAACGGAGGTTGTGGGCGCAGCCAGCGTGGGAGGGGCCAGCCCAGCCTCCGTGTCCCTCTCGGTGCCTGTGTGAATGCTGGGGTTGGATGAACACGCCCTCCAGGAGGGGACACAGGCTGTGCCAGGACCCCGACTGTGAGCCTCTCTCTCTGGCAGCTGGGTCCGCTCCGGATGCCCCCCAGGAGACTTCTCTGCCCACGGGAGAGACCTCTGGGGAGGCACCACGTGCCCTTCTAATCAGTGCTTTAGGTGGACTACGGCTGAAAATCAGTAATAGAAATCCTGTATTCTGACCAGTCTCTGTGCTCTTACCTCATTTTATAATCTTATTTTTTAAAGTTTTATTTATTGTTGAGAGCAAGAGAGAGAGAGAGAGTGGAGGCAGGGCAGGGAGAAGGGGAGAGAAAAGCGCAAGCAGGCTCCACACTGTCAGCGAAGAGCCTGATGCGGGGCTCGATCCCACGAACTGTGAGATCATGACCTGCGCCGAGATCAAGAGTTGGACGCTCAACCGACCAAGTCACCCAGGGGCCCTCCTTACTGTTGCTGTAAAACTAGAATTTCCTGAGGACAACGGAGTTCCTCTTTGAGAGACAAGATGCAGACTGCGGCCTGCCTCACGTGGCATGGCCAGGGCCAGGCTCAGGGGCCTGCGAGACGCAGACAGAAAGCTCCCAGCACGGCCGTGTGGCCCAGCCCCCCCACCGGCCTCTGGGTGATGCCACACTGTTCATCTGAAAGTCTCATCTGCGCCAAAGAGGGCAGTCCAGGTCCGCAGAGAGGCGCGTGGAGGCCTGAGCCTCTGGCTCCTGCGGCAGCGTCCAGCCCTGCGGAGGGCACAAGCCTCTATTTAGAATATTCTGTGAGGTTTACCGCTCTAGATCCTGCTACACAGAGCCGCATCAGTCCAGCGCACTGGTGGCCAGGCTGTTAGTGGCCCCCGTTGACTCTCACGTGGGGCCCACATAGGAAGAGCAGACACTCATGGTCAGTGACAAACACCCGTCACACTCTGAGTACCGTTCTGCCGAGGGTAAAACACAGACCCAGGGCCATCTGTGGGGGGCACTGAGGTGCGCAGAGCACCGGCCATGCCCAGAGCAGCGGGCGGGTGCGCTCCGGAAGCAGCCGGGAGCCCCGCCCCACAGGCTCAGATTTCTCTCGTTATGACCTGGCAAGTTCCCTGGGTCGGGCTACGGATGCCACAGTAGGGAAGCGGTGGGAGGCACAGGCCCATCGACGGCATTAGCGATACCCTCGCCTTCCGGAATGCGGTGCCCACTCAGGGACCCCGGGCATTCTCGCGCCTGGCACCACCCTGCCCTGCGCACAGGAGAGATTTCTCCCAGATGTGTCTTCGCCGGAAACGGTCTGCGGTACCTTCCGAAGTCCTCATTAGAAGTAAACACCTTACGATGTTTAAGACCCACACCAGCTCCACTTCAGTGCTTGTTAGCACTTTGATGAACATGGTCCTGGCTACTCAGCTCGATCGTGTTTATATGACAACGTTTATAAACAATTACCATCTTTGTGTGGGAACTCATGGGACTCAATGGCCAGGAGGCAGTTAATTTTGAAGGAAGATGGACAGGTCTAATCAAATGAAACTTCTGGTCAGAGACCCACACGTGGGCCCACCCAGCGAGCCACACAACTCCCTCCAAACGGCTCCTGACCTGCACCGTCCTCACCCACTCATGCCACCGAGCACTGTGGCAGAGGAGACGCCAAGGCGTGAGTTCAAGGTTTGTCTTCCAGATGGCAAAGGGGGACATCGCTTATTTTGGACTCGATGCTCTGCGTCTTCAGGACATCCGCCTCCGGAGAGGGGCCTTCTGGGGAGATCACTCAGCCAGCCTCTCTGCCCTGTACCTTCCAAGCAGTCTGCTCTCTGCCCCCGGGTACAGAAAGTTCTTAAGGAAAACAGATGTAAACCAGTTCACGTTCCTGAGGGGAAGGGGGCACACAGAAACGAGAAGACACGATTTCGCGGGCAATCTCCGCAGCGGTCACGGTCGATGGTCGGCCCCTGCCCTTGGGGTGCGCGTATCCTGGATGACTAGCGTCGCGGGAAATCCCACAGCAGAAAGACAAACGCTCAGCGCTGCAGAACGCGGGCCTGAGGCGGACCCTGTCTGAGTCGTGACCGGGGGCCGACGGCCAGGACCACAGGCCCGATCACAGCAGCCGGAAGCCCGTCTCGGCCACGGCCCGGCTGCGTGGACTCTGGAAACACTGATCAGTTCTGTGTCTCAGTTTTGTGACCTGCAGAGAGGGGTGATGACAGAGCTGCACGGAGCTGGGGTTGACTCCGGGAGTGGGTGTGCACGAGCAGCCGCCGCTCCCCGCAGAGCTTCCTTCGTGCCGGAGCACCGGAGGTCGGGACAGCAGGTCAGGGCCCAAGGCCACCCGGCTGGACCATGGATGGCACCCCAGGCCATGTGGAACCCAGCCTGACAGCGGACCACAGTCTCCTCACCCTTCCTGTAGCAGCCAGAGTTACAGGATATTTAAAAAAAAAAGTGAGGGGCACCTGGGTGGCTCTGTCGGTTGAGCGTCTGCTTTCAGCTCAGGTCATGATCTCCAGGTTCATGGGTTCAAGCCCCGCGTCAGGCTCTATGCTGGCAGCTCAGAGCCTGGAGCCTGTCTGCAGATTCTGTGTCTCCCTCTCTCTCTCTGGCCTTCCCCTGGTCATGCTGTGTGTGTCTGTCTGTCTCTCTCTCTCTCTCTCAAAAGTAAATAAAAATATTAAAAAATTATTTAAAAAAGAAGAGTGTTTTCAGTTCCATGAACTTAAGTGCTCCATCCCAAAGTCAGCGCCAGAAGCCTGTGCCGCACTGTGTAATGTATCCAGAAGGTTCCCACTTTGTCAGGAAAGGCAGAACTCCAGTGCCCCCACCCACGTGCTCACAAACTCTCAGAGCACATTCAAAACCTCAGCCTCTGAGGGCGTGGGACTGCCTCCAGCGTGTCCAGAGTCCATGGACAGTGTTGTGGCCAGGCTCGCTGCTCACATGCACCCACGGGCCCCCAAACCCCAGGGCCGGGACCCCCGAGTCAGCATGGGGTTTGCTCAAGCCTAGAGAGCTCTACATGTCAGAGTGAACCCTTGGTGTGCAGGGTGCCGGCTGGGGAACCCCTGGGGTGCAGGGTGCAGGCTGGGGAACCCCTGGGGTGCAGGGTGGGGA
>PJEM01021819.1:0-10493 GCA_004023845.1 Helogale parvula | reverse complement strand
AGTGGATGGACCTTGAGGGTGTCATGCTAAGCGAAATAAGTCAGGCAGAGAAGGATAGATACCATATGTCTGCATTCATAGGTCTAACAGGACAGACCTGGCAGGGGACCATGGGGAGAGGAAGGGGGAAAGAGAGCGGGGATGAGTGAGGGACACAGATCAAGGGAGAATACTGAATACTGGAGACGAACCATGGACTAAAGGGGGAGGGGGAGGGGGTGAGGGAGTGATGGTCATGGTGGGGGGCACTTGTGGGGAGAAGCACTGGGTGTTATATGGAAACTAATTTGACAATAAACTATTATAAAAAAATTAAAAAATTAAAAAAAATAAAAATTGCTTTCAAAGAAATAATAATAATCAGAAAGGGTTGAAATCAAAAGATATTATGTTATTTTTAAACATTTTATGAAAAAAATGTGAATCCTTTTAAAATGAAAATGATTTTCTTAAAAGTCTTTGGATAAACCAAATGTGAGCAAAATAATGGCCGGCAAATCTTCGGCAAATCTTAACTCGAATAAATACTAAAGAGAATTAATCAGTCTGAAAGAAAATATCTTAGATGAAAACACAGAATAACAAGCATGAATAAATGAAAATAATCAGAAAATGAAAATATATAGGTCAATTAAAATGAACATCAACTGTGCAAAACAACAATACTAATGGCTTGTGTAATTCCAAATGTGTGTAGAATTAAAATTAACAGTATTAATAATAAAGCAAAAGGCAATAAGGGTAAATGCAATGGAAACATTCTAAAGTTCTAGCAACATCAAAGAAGAGGTAAAAATATCATTATTAGATAATGAGAAGTAAAAGATGCAAGTTGTGTTATCTATGGTAATTATGAAAAAATATAAAAGAAGATATACATAACAAGTTAATTGAAAAAACCTGAACAATAAAAAATCTATTTAATTTAAAGAAATTCAAGAAAAGAAGGGAAAAATAAACATAAATCTATTTTTTCAACTAGGAAATTAATTATAACATGGTGGCTACAAGTCCACTCAAATTAGTCACAACATTAAATGTAAATGGAGTGTTGAGGGGCACCTGGATGGTCAGTCAGTTAAGCGTCCAACTTTGGCTAAGGCCATGATCTCACAGTTTGTGGGTTTGATCTCTATGTCGGGTTCTGTGCTGACAGCTCAGAGCCCGGAGCCTGTTTCAGATTCTGTGTCTCCCTCTCTCTCTGCCTCTCCCCTGCTCATATTCTCTCTCTCTGTCTCTGTCTCTCTCTCTCTCTCTCCCTCCCTCTCTCTCTCAAAAATAAATAAACATTAAAAAAAATCAAATGTAAATGAAGGGTTGACTTTGTTTCTTGATCTGAGAGACCATTACCAAGCTGTGTTCTGATTGTAAAGATATAAATTTGTTATATACACTTTTCTGTTTGTAGTTGTATTTTATATATCATTTGAAAGATATTTTTAAACATTCTGGAAATGCTCACATTCTGGAAAGCTATATGCCAAAATGTCAAAGATAGTGGGAAATGGACTTACAAAAGATATTTTCACCTTTTCATTTATGTATACTTTTCAATATTTTAGCTGTTTAAACCTATGTCCTTTGCATGTTTACCAAAAATTTAAATATACTTTAAAAGCTAATGGAAAATGGGGGTACCTGGGTGGCTGAGACTGATGAGCATCTGATTCTTGACTTTGGCTCAAGTCATAATCCCAGGGTCACGGAATCAGCCCCTCATCAGGCTCTGTACTCACTGTGGAGCCTGTTTAAGATTCTCTCTCCCCGCCCCCACTCATGTGCTTTCTCTCCCTCTAAAATTATATATTTATACATACTTATTTATAAAAATAATATATATATATTTAAAGCCAATGGAAAATAAATAAATACAAGGATGGTAGTGTCTCTGACCTCTGGTTTACCATTCTTGGCATCTCATGCTGGGTGTACGTGGAATATTCTCCTTAACCCTGCATCTGTCAGCTTACCTGAGTTCCAAGCTCAGAGAAGAAATGGAAATAAAGTAGATTGAAAATGTAGTCTTCTTAGTTATTAGGAAGTCAGGGAAGGCTCTTGTAAACCTGTAATTTCTCCTGTCTTCCCTCCCGTACCCTATCTCTCCAAAGTCTAGGATACCTGAGCAGCACTGGTGCTCAGAAAGGCTACCCTCATGCAGTAGTTGCAACCATGGAGGCTGGACTCCTTGACCCGTGGATGCTCTGGGTGAGGCCACAAAGTAAGTGCTATGTGGGCAAAGGGAAAGAGGAAAGAGACTTCTCTAGTCTTTCTCATTGGCTAGAAACTATTGGAAATTCTTTAAAACATCTCATACCAAAACACACACACACACACACACACACACAAAAACACTCAATCTTAGTGCCGATGGCGGAAAGTCTGAAGTTTTCTTCAGCACAGGGAAAAGATTTAGCTCAAGGGTTCTATGTGTCTTTCTTGGCCCAATTCCTGGGGACAAAAACATTGATGTCAACAAATTCCAGGGATCAAAATGTGGCTATGGAACAAGTGTGAGGCTCCAAGGCCGGGTCCTAAGTGACCAAAGTCAAATAAACTTCCCTGACACTTCTACTCTTCCCCCTGAAACACCCCTCGCCTAATCCCAGATAGTTCTTGATAACAACACTGTGTCATCTTGAGCTCTTGGATGAAGGAAGAAGGTGAAGGGATCAAACCCTCCACTTAGATGTTCTAGAAGTGTCCCAAACTGAACATATCCAGGATTAGACTCATCACCTATCCCCAAAACTTACCTCTCATTCAGAGCTCATTTTCACATCATTCACCCAAACTAGAAGTCTTGCAGTCACCCTTTATCACCCCCTGATACAGGGGCCCTTATCTCAGAAGATCATACATGAAATTCACTTAAATCTTCACCTTCTCTTTTCACACACACCATCTGCCACACCAGTCCCAGGAAAACTCATCATGTTGACTCCATTCCAAGCCTCTGAAGGTTACACATAGTCAACAGGGTAAGATCAACCTTCCTAGCAGGGCAGACAGTGTCCCTTCTGACATCACCAGCCTCATTTCTTGCTCCCCATCCCCACACATTGCAACACAGAAGTTCTCTAATATTTAAAGCAGCCATACTATTCAATACCTCAAAGTTTGCTGTCCACTTTTTCCTTTCCCTCTGCCCCTCCAACTCTTCCTTCAAGACATGATATAGATGCCCCATCTTCTTTTTTTAATGTTAGTTTATTGATTTTTTAGAGAGAGAGGGAGAGGGAGGGAGAGAGAGAGAGAGAGAGAGAGAGTGTGTGTGCGCGCACACATGAGCAGGGGAGGGGCAGATAGAGGAGGAGAGAATCCCAAGCTCACTCCATGCTCAGCACAGGGCCTGACAATCAGCACACAATCTCATGACTGTGACATCATGACCTGAGCCAAAATCAAGAGTCAGACACTCAACCAACTGAGCCACCCAGGCACCTCTAGATGCCTCATCTTCTAAGAAGCCTTTCCTTTCCCAAGTCTTTGTTCTTGCTATGCTTCCATAAGCTATGTCAATCTCTCTCTCTCTCTATCTCTCTCTCTCTCTCTCTCTCTCTCTCTCTCTCTCTCTCTCACATACACACATAGTTTATTAGTTTGAAATATGCTAAGTGCCTTAAATAGTTCACCTAATTTTAATACCCACAACAATCCTGCAAGGCAGGTACCCCATAATCATCCCCACTAAGAAAACAAGTCATAAGTCAAATAATGTATCCGAAGTCTCAAATCCAGACATACTGAGATTTCATTGCTGGTCCAAAGGCTATGGGCTTCTTGAAGATGGGGATGAGTGGTGCCCCACAGAGGAAAAGCTCAATCCTTATTTGTGAAGGCAGTGGCACCACCACCATTCTATTTATAATGAGCCAAAAAGGACATTTAAGTTTCTCCTGTTAGACCTATGAGTGCAAACATATGGTATCTGTCCTTCTCTACCTGACTTATTTCACTTAGCATGACACCCTCGAGTTCCATCCACTTTGCTACAAATGGCCAGATTTCATTCTTTCTCATTGCCATGTAGTACTCCATTGTATATATATACCACATCTTCTTGACCATAGAGAGGGGATGGGGGAAAGAAAGTTGGGGAGAGAGAGGGACACAGATCATGAGAGACTATTGAATACTGAAAACAAACCGAAGGCTTAAGGCAGAGGGGGAGGGGGAAAGGGGGTGATAGTCATGGAGGGGGGCACTTGTGGGGAGAAGCACTGGGTGTTATATGGAAACCAATTTGACAATAAGCTATTATTATTAAAAAAGGACATTTAAGCATTGTATGAGGAGTCTCTGGTCTCCTTTTTAAATTCTACCCGAGATAATTCATTGCAAATATTAAAATGTTTTGAGTCATTATGGAATTGGAGACACAGAGATGAGCAACTGTGTTCCCATTATTTGGGAGCTCATATGACATAACTATCTAACTAGAGAGTAACAACAGTGAACCCAATGCCCCACATGTGACAAGGAGAGATCTCATTGTGCAGTGGGAATAAGGCTACTGTCAGGGTGAGAAACCACCCTCCCCTTTCCCAGTCCTCCTCCCCCTTCAGAAATTGTCTTTTCTTCCCTGAAGAAGACTCATCCTTGAGTACAAACCACAGAGATTTTGTGGCTATGGCAAGTCAAAAGCAACAGCAGCTCTGTGTCTAGCAGTTTGAAGCAACAAACCAGATATGATGTGAAGTGTGTATGTTTTGGAGAAATACTTCCACCACTTCATGACCTTGGGCAAGCTAAGTAGCCTCTCTGGGACTTTGTTTCACTCTTCCAAAATGGTCATATTATAATAATGGACCTCATAGTGTTTTGGAGGATTTAAGAGCTGTTATATGTAAATTAGAAACTAGTCTCAGGTATATATCAAGTGCTACCCTAGTATTTGGCATTTCCATCCTTGATACATAGGTCCTCTACAATGGGACAGTATGACCACAGTGAAGCAGATTAGAAAGAGGGCTTTCATGGTGCAATTATTACACATTTAATGTACAGAATAGGGTCAACTTCCTCTTCTCTGCTTTTGCCCTCATATTACATTAAACTCCAGGAATCCCTGTCACCCTGTCACCCTCTGTCCCCAACCCTGCTTCCCAATACAGAGCAGAAAGTGGTTACTCAAACATAGAGACAGGATCAATGCTGCTGGGCACAGTTGTGTGGCCTGCAGATTCCCAGGGTATGGATAGAGGACAGGTTTCAGCTGATACTGCTTCTCCTTGTAGATACCATCCTTGACCCACCAGAAGGCAAGAGAGGTCTGTCATCAATGCTCCCCAGGGAAACATGTGGACTTATCCCCATCCTGGCATTTTCCGTATTGTACTGCCATTCTCTCTGTCAGCCTCTGGCCTGTAAGTCTTCAAATGCAGGCACTGTGTGGACTCTGACTAGTGTTTTCCTTGACCATGGTACCAGGAAAATAGGAGATGTTCAGTAAATATTAGATTGATGGATGAATGAACAAATAAATAAACGAATGGGTGAATTTTCAGAGTAAGATTAGAAAGATGAGAAGTAGAGCCACAGGAGGTGAAAATGCTAGTGGTGAAAGTTCCTTCATCATTAGCCATTCAAAATGCAGCACATATCTTGGGGGGGTGGAAGTTTGGGGAGGGAGAGAGCATATTTGTAGTTTCTGTAGAGTCACTAAATAAAAGTCAGATTTAGTGTTTTATTGATTAATATCTTACCATAATTCATTTCCAGTTGTGTATGAAATGTATGTGTTTGCAAGTACTGATTTAACACAAATATTAAATAAAGTAGTAAACTATTTACAAAATCTCTTATCTAAACCCTTTGGGTGAGAATTTTGAGGTGACTTATAGGAAAATCCATAGCTTAGTCACTTGAATGTGTGTGAAAGTTTTCCATTTAGATAGAGAGGAGCATACCACCAGAGACCATGGGTTGCTGACAGAACAATGCTGGTCTGTTGAGGGTCCCACCTTGAGGACAAAAACACCTTTCATGGGGACCAAGAGCCTGGACAACAACAATGTGAGCCCAGAATATTTGTGAAACACTCACAATTGGGCCCTAAGGTAGGGCGGACATGTATCACATGTGCCATTTCACAGCTAAGAAAAGTAAGGTTCCATGAAATTTAAATTCCAGCTGCTGTAAGAGTAAAACCAGATCTCTGAACTCCAAATCTGGGCCCCTTCTGCCTCCCCCAATCTAGAGCACAGGGAACTGGGTGTATTCTGAGAAGTATGTCAGGGCCCACCTGGGAAGAGAAACCTGAGCAAGCCTCTCCCTTTTGCTCTACTTCTTCTATCACCACCTATTAACAGAACCTGACAGGCTGATGGCAACAAACAGGCCCCATCCCCAGCAGAGTGCAGAGGACAGTGACCCCCGAGAAACAGATGTCGTATCCTCATAACTGGCACTAGAGGCAGAGGGGTCTGGAGTGGAGGGTGGAGACAACAATAGCTCCCCAAGGCCCAAGGTGGTCAGAGGAGACCAGGCCAATTCTCCAGGAGGAGGGAGGAAGTCAACAAAGTCCCCAGCAGGCAAAGCTAAAGGATCTAAGTGAAGGTAGCAGATCAGAAGCTTCCAGAAAGAAGGGCACACCAGTCAAAATCTCTCTCTGAAGCTGGCCAGGGCCTTACAACACCCATGGAGCACAAGAACACCTACCTGGGCACAGCCTGGAGAACAATAAATCTTCTTTACCTGTGGTAAAGAGCTTTGTCAAGATTTCCATTCCATCACCCAACGAACACTCATGAAGTGCCTCCTCAGGCCAAACAGAGACTTGCCTGGAACCTGAGGCCAGTGACCACTGCCAGCCCAAGGGGAGGAAGATGCTATGTTCCTGGACACAGTGGGCCTAGGACACCCCAGCTCCCCTGCAGGGCTGGCAGTGGAGGCAGTGAGCCTGGAGGAGGTGTGCTGGCCTATCTAAAGACTCCCCAGGAATCCAGAAGAGTCTGTGGGGACACAGCGTCTGAGCAGTGCCCTGACCTTCCTAACCTCCTAGCCACTTGTAGCTCAGCCTGGGTTGGTCCTGAAGACACATAGTGCAGAGAGGACATGAGCCATTCCCAGGCCTGCCCTCGGCCTGGCCTTGCTAATATTGGCAGGCTGCTGCACTGCAGAGAAATGAAAACCTCAAATGTTTTGTTTTTTTTTTAAAGCAAGAGGAGGAGGGGGTAAAAAATAGCAGCACACGATTAGGGAGCCGCTGAACTTCTGTGCAAAACTAATGAATAAACCAGCCCTTGACAACTTCCCCCAACTGCTGCCGACAGGATAATTGGGCCTAATTTCTTAATTTTAATGCCGTTGTTGCATTTGGCTTCTGCTAATGAGATGTAAATATGTGTTGCGGGTTTGTGGATTTGTTTAATTGCAGGGTAGCTAAACTGCGATTGGCCGGAAGGTTAGTCTTTTATTTATTTATTTATTTATTTTTACTTTCATATGTCCCCAAATGGAAAAGCAAGGGCAGCTGGGGAGGGGTAGTGCTGGTGGTGGTGTCTGTATCCTTCCCTATCCCCTCCTCTTTGGGAGAGACAAAGGAGGATCCAATGTCTCCTGAAATCTGCTGTTTTGGGTTGTGGGAAGGAGGTCAAGAGGACAGCTGCCTGATCCTTATTCCTCCCCAGGCCACTGTACGCTCACTGGCCACCCTGACCTAAATGAGGCGTGTCCAGTCACCTGGGAGGAGGATGTGGGGCTGGTCCCAGTGTGCTCATCAGTGGCAGGCAGAATTCAGATCAGTCGCCTGCAAAATGGCAAGGCCACCAGCAGGAGTGAAACATCAGGGGGCCCAGAACAGGACTGGACCCTGGCTCCTCCCTAGAAAGGAGTGAGCTCATGTGATGATGAAGAGGCAGTTGAGCAAGGGTGACCTAAACTGTCCCCCAGTCTCAGGGGCCCAATGAAGAGTGTCCTGATGGCCACAAGCCCAGCAGAAGCTTGTTACAGGGACAGGTGGAGACAGGGGAGGGTGGAAGGACCTGAACACAGACTTGGGAGTTCAGAGAGGAGCAAGCGTTGTAGGTGCCATAGGAATGTTGTAACCAGTGGTAGTGGTGTTGCGGTGACAGAAAGCTGGAGACCTTCCAGGAGGCACCTCGTTCTATTCTTAAGATGGCCCTGTGAAGAAGGAACTGTCCTGGTCCCTGACAGGTGGGGAAACTCTCAGAGAGCTCTATAACTTCCTTAGGGTCACAGAGCAAAACATGATATGACTGCAAAGTTTATGTTGTCTGCCCTGGGCCTCTTTCCTCCCCTCTACTCAGCCAGTCTGTCATTGATCTCTATGCAGATCCCCACAGAGACATAGTCCCTGTTTCTAGGCAACTCACCCCTGAAGCAGCCATGGCCAGCATCTGGGCACACAAAGGGTCATGAATCACAGGCTCCCCAAGCTTACCTAATCCCTCCCAGGGATGCGTGCAGTCATCTGACAGATCTGAGACCCCTCCCTGTATCCACCATGTCCCAGAAGGTGCAAGTGTCTGCAACTGCGATGCTGGCATTCACATCCCCTGTGAGTGGGGAAGGTATCCATTATTTCCAATTTTAGTCCTTGATCCATGGTTTTAAATAAAATCGTTTCATTGTCCTTTCTCCAGAGCAATCCTTCACATATTGCCTCCTCAGCCTTCTCTTCATGGGATGAAAAATCTTGACTGCCTTCTGCCTTATCTTCTCATCTCAGTTTCCCTGAGACCCTCTGCTGCTGTTCTTTGAGTCTCATCAGAGCTGAAGGGCTTTGACTGACTGGAAGTTATACTTTAGTCAGGGACAGAAAAGCAAAAATATTCTATTACTTCTATAGAATTCTATAGAATATTACTTCTATAACAATGCTTAGAAATTGGCAACATTTCCCCCTGTAGCCCTCTCCTTGCATTATCACTATACTTGTCCCCTCCACCCCATACTTCTAGTCTGCCTTCCACTTCCAGGCCACTTTGATCTCTTTTGGGGAAAGGTGCTGATAAACCAACTCCTCCAGGTTATACCTTGTGTAGTATTTCTCCCAGAGATATCACCTATGTTTATACTGTAAAGTTTTATAGTCCAAAAAATCAATATCTAAAGGCAAAATTTCCTAGTCAAAGAAGAATACCGAAATTAACTTTACAAAAAGAATACTCAAAATATTTTGATATCAGGGAGAGCCATAAACAGCCCCAACAATGAAGATGTCCCAGTCTACAAGGAAAGCGTCTCTTTTGTGTTTCTTTTTAGCACTTTATTTTTTACTTCTGTCTTTTCCTCATATGAGCCTCTCACTGCTTTGTTCTTTACTTTCATTAAAACAACCGGATGAAGTTGAGAGTCAGGAGACCCCATCTCTAGTCCCAGCTAAAATAGCTAATGGAATTCTGGAGAAAAGCACATCATGGACGTTTCTCAAAACCAAAGGGCCCCAGCCTTGGAAGTAAATTCCTCTGGTCACCCTCTCATCTGAAGGGCAAACATTGTACGGCACATTCCAGGCTAGTGCTTGACAGCCTGTGCTCAAATCTTTCTATGAATCCGCTACTTCTCCAAGATGTCTTAGCATTCATGAGGATAAGACTTCCATCATCACATTGGCCAGAAATGGGTATCCCAGTAGCTCAAAGTTGGGGGCTAGACTCTCATTTCCCAACAGCCATGTACTACCAACACTGGTTGATTGCTGTCCCGCCTCAGTCTTCACTGTGCAACAGGAATTGTCATCATCATCTCAAAGTGAGGATAATTTGAAATCATGTTTGCAAAGTGCTTGGCACATAGTAGAATGATCTGTGTTTAACTCTGAGTTTTCTCTACACAAGGTCATCATGCCCTCCCCTTGCTCCACTGAGTCAAGCTTCATGGAAAAGGACTGCGTGTTTGTCAGAGTTCCAACTTCCTCACAAGAATAACAGTAGAACCACTTTTCTTGGCCTTTTTACCCTTAAGGGCTACATGGTGTCAAATACAATCATAAATTTTGCATGGTTGCAAAGTGCTATACCAGAGTTAGGTATTATTTCTTCTAGTGTTTGTATCTTTCTCCCTCTATTTCTCTTTATATTTTGCCATCTCCCCGTCTCTCTTTCTCTTCTTTCCTCAGCTACCCCTACCCTCCCTACAAGTCCTTCCTCGTTCCTCTTCACTCTCCATTTCCTGCTATAATTCCACTGGGCTGGAGAGGGGACCAGGGTCTGGAGACAAGTCCAGGAGCTCTTCTACCAGCCTCTGAATAAATAAATAGCTGCTCATTCCCATGCACATTTTGAGGAAAAAATATATCCACATTAGCTTAATAATGATAATAGAAAATAATATGTATGCTAATAAGAAAACCACTTAAACACTTTGCAAATGAGATGATTTTCTTTAACCAGCCAGGCAGCTGATGAGACAACTCTAATGTATTTAATGATTTCATCTGTTACCCAAGGCCTGTGTCTCCTTCAGTTGGCTATCTGGACACCATAGTCCCATCATCCTAGTTTTTTTTTTTTTAATAGTTAATCGTC
>PJEM01021818.1:0-10494 GCA_004023845.1 Helogale parvula | reverse complement strand
CCCCAAGCCCTCAAAGCAATGGAGAGCCAATGAGATTATGGAGGCCCTCACTGTGGACGTGAAGGACCTTTAAGTGGAACTGAAGGAGAATCCTTAGAGATTTGTGAGGGTGTGATGTATTGGAAAGCAGATGTGCCTCTGTGAAACGTATTGACATAAAACTAGGTTTTACAAACGGACTTCCATTCCAGAATGGCTGCTCAAATCACATTGTACAGCCTTTCTTCATCCTTCACATTTGGACCTCAGCTCTGTCATCTGCCTCATTCATTCCCACTTACCTGGGTATGAGGCTACTGTCTCCTTTCTCTTCACATCCCACAGCTCCCTCTTTTGTTCCAAAAAGATGACCAGGTCTGGCTTTGACACAACAAGACCTGTTTGATAGATCAAAAGAATAGAGTATTGCTGGAAATTCTACCTTTCAACCCAGTATTGGACTCAGTAGAGAAAAGAGGAAAATCCTGCCCAAATGCTGTTGCCCAACAGCCCCTTTGGAACACACAGGATGGATTTCCAAGTCTAACATCCTGATCTCCACTTCTGAGTCTTACCACTACCAACATGAGTAGAAATTCATATTGAAGATGGAAATATCATTTTATGCCACTCACTACTTAGAAATGCCATCCATCTATGAAATGATGATGTGACTCTAAGGAAGGGAAATCTCACCTGAAAGGAAACATCATGAAGACTTTCCTCTACATCTGCCAACCCCTCCTTCTTTCTTTACTGTAGAGATTTGAATCCCAGGCATGCAGGAGAAAGCTTCTACGAGACAGTCTCCACAGGAAGGAACAAATCCCTTGAGTGGGGCTTGGGAAATCTACAGGGAGTTAGCCTCACCCAAGAAGACGAGATGTCCGTAGGTCTCTAACATCACATCTCTGTAGAGTTCCCACTGACTGTGGTTCAGGCATCCCCACTCCTCCTGAGAGAATTCGACGGCCACATTCCTGAAGGTCGGCAGTCCCTACAACAAACACCACAGTTACCAAGTAGACACAGCAGGAGGTCCTAATGGTACCTAAGATGCAGGAGAGAGATTATGTCACCAGCTGGACCCCGCAACCCGATCTGCACTGCTCACCTGCATGTGCCCACAGGCCTCAGTCCCTCATGTTACTTAGCCTCTTATTGACACCTCCCTTTTACTGCAGGAAAAACACCCATGAGCTCAGTGTGCTTTCAGGGAAATACATAAGGTAATGACTGCCCTGGGGAAGCGCTGAAGTGGCTCATTTTGGGCTTATTCCCTGAGTTACATTTATGCAGATGAATAATATTAGAGTAAAGCATGGCGTGAACACAGTTACTTTTCAAAAATGTTTATTTCCTGAAAGGGAGAGCACGAGTATGGGTGCTGCAGAGAGAAGAATTCCAACCGGGCTCCACACTCAGGCTCCATGCTCAGGAAGGATCTTGACTTGTGGCTTGATCTCATGACTGAGATCCTCGCTTGAGCCTAAATCAAGAGATGGATGCTTCCGGGACTTAGCCCCCCAGGAGTGCCCTTCGACCTCATTTTAAGACTTAGATCACGCCCCAAGGAGGAGCACAACTTCATTTACTATGTAACAGACAGAAAGAGTATAGAACTGTGTTCTTAAGGCTCAAGTGCAATTGTATCCCCAGGCTCCCCTTTCTAAATATGCACCCTAACCCTAAATACATGGAAACCATTCTGGGGCGCCTCAATGGCTCAGTCTTCTGCCTCTTGGTTTCAGCTCAGGTCATGATCTCACAGTTTGAGAGTTCGAACCCACATCGGCGCTGATGGTCCAGGGACTGCCTGAGATTTTCTCTGTGCCCCTCTCTCTGCCCTTCTTCCAATTTTTCTGTCTCTCAAATAAAGTTAATATATTTTTTAAAAAGGGAAACCATTCCCCTTCCTTCTGAGTCTAGTTTTGAAGTTATACCTTGTGATCTCCTTATTTCTTGCAAATAAATTTTCCTTTGTCTGACATCCCTGCCTGGCAGATTTTTCATGATTCATCAAGGACTAAATTCCTGTTCATTCAGTTATATTGGGAGGACTTGGTTTGGCTTAGATGAATTTCTTACTTTCTGCAGTAAAACTATTTGGGACACAGTATTATACTCTAATGTTCTTTAACTTTGAGGTATAAACTGAAATAAATATTGGTTTATTCAAGAGAATTTGTAATAAAAGCATCAACACAGGCATACACACAATTTTTTTTAATAGAAAGAGTGAGAGCGCGGAAGCAGGAGATGGTCAGAGAGAGAGGGAGACACAGAATCCGAAGCAGGCTCCAGGCTCTGAGCTGTCAGTACAGAGCATGAGGCTGGGCTTGAACCCACATACCATGAGATCATGACTTGAGCCAAAGGCAGACCCTTAACTGATGAACCAGCCAGGCACCCCCTAGACATACACACTTTTGCATTCTGCATTTACATCAATGGCACAGGTGGTGTCTATATGTAAAAAAATTTTGTGACTGTTTAGTTTTGAAAGACAGTACATGTGTCTATTGTATTAAACTATTTTTGCGATTGTCAATTTATTTTTGAAGGAGAGAGAGACAGACTATGAGCAGGGAAAGAGCAGAGAGAGAGAAAGACACAGAATCCAAAGTTGGCTCCAGGCTCTGAGCTGTTAGCACGGAGCCCACCACAGGGCTCAAACTCATAAAGTCAGAGATCATGTCCTAAGCTGAACTTGGAAGTTCAACTGAGTGGGTCATGTGGTGACTCTTTCTTAATGGAAAGTTTTGATGAGTTACAAATATACTTAGCATGTTCTAACATGAATCAGAATTCACAGCAGTGCAATGGAGATCTTATTAAAATGTAGATTCGGTTCAGGAGTTCTGGGAAAGGTCAGTGTCCACATTTCTAACAAGGCAGTAGTCTCTGAGTCAAAGGATACATATTTCAATAAGAAAGAGGAAGAATTCAATGACAAGAACTCTTGGAGGACTTGGAACTGAATGGGATCATAGCAATTACAAGTTCTCCTAGACTAGCAAGAAAGGCAACAAGGTTTAAAAACATTTCCTGGTTAGTAGAGAGCATCTAACAGTTTCTCATAAACTAACGGAAAACAAATTATAATAATCTAAGAGAACACATGATTTTTCTATTTTTTGTGAATCTTTTGTCAAGCAATTGGTACACGGTACAGATCAGATTTTAACTCAGGTAAACTGACCTAAAGTCAGTTCCTGTAAAAAAAACACACAGGTTAATACACCCAACGGTCCCTAAATCAATGTTCATACCAGTGTCAAACCTGAGAATGATGGTCAGAAGGTGTGCACACAAAACCAATCTACCTTTATACCTTCCATGCACACATCCATACTGTTTGCAAGTAGTGATATAAGATGAGAAGTGATAGAATAGAAAATCATCAGGGTGACTAAAAATTGGCTTTTTTGGTTTTTTTTTAAATGTTTTATTTATTTTTGCTACAGAGAGAGAAAACCATGATAGTGGAAGGGGCAGAGAGAGAAGGAGACACAGAACCAAAAGCAGGCTCCAGGCTCTGAGCTAGCTGTCAGCACAGAGACTGACGTGGGGCTTGATCCCACGAACATGAGATCTGACTTGAGCCGAAGCCGAAGCCTTAACCGACTGAGCCACCCAGGTGTCCCTAAAATCCGGTTGTAATGAGCGCAGTGCCTGGGTCAGATACTTAACCATCTTAACCAACTAAGTCACCTGGCACCTTGACAGCCTTTTTAAAAATGTTTATTTATTTTGAGAAAGAAAGATTGCTCACGCAGAAAAGGGAAAAAAGAGACAGAGAGAGAATCACAAGAGCCATCCTAAGGTTACCGTGAAGACTGACATTAGGTTTTATCTTATGAGCCTCGAGATCATGATCTGCACTGAAATTGAGTGAAGACACAAATGACTGAGCCATTCAGGCGCCCCTCATTGAAACGGGTCCCTTGTTTCAATCATATTTGTGCTCTCTGGTACTTCAGGATTTTAAGGTGCCCAAACATGTTAATTAAGTGATTCGTCACTTTCTAAAAACACAAAAAAGTACAAACAAGAGTATGTCTGTGTCTTAACTACAAAGATAATAAAAACCTATGGGGTGAAGGTCTGACTGGCTCAGAACATCTACTCCCGGGGTGTCGGGGACTGCCATGTTTCTGTCTGCCTCAAGGCAAGGATTATTCACTCAGCAGAGTGAGCCAGTGAACAAGATTTGCATCTGGAAGTTGGCGACATTCATGCTGAGCCAGACCAGAGGGCCTAGGTGCGTAAGATCAAAACCCATTCAGTGTTAATTCTCCGCCTCCCAGCTTTGCTGAAGGCAGATTGGGGCGTTTCTTTTACCTGGTATTCTGACGTAAAGTCAAATGCTTTGTTCTTTCTGCCCTGAGAATGGTATATAAGAAATGGTTTTCTTAATAAATGCTCTCTTTCTCTCCACATAACCAGAAACCGTGAGTGTTGTGTTTTATTTTCCGTACGTCCCCCTTTTCCCTTTTCTCTTATCTTCCCTCAGGAGAAGAACCCGTGTCCGTCCTCCCCGCGTGGGCCAGAGCGGCCGGGGAGGGTCATGGCACCGGAGGTCATTACAACTACTACACGGAAGTGTGAACCCTCATCAACACACGAAAACTGACCTCAGATGGGCCAGGAATAAATTAATGTTCAAGAAAGTATTCTTGAGGCCTTTTGGGTGAGCGAGGCTGACCTTATTAAAGCACAGGGACAGGGTCTGTGGATAGAAAGAGCGGCAGTGTGATTGTGAGGAACCATTGATCATATACTTAAAGCTGTGGGGTGGACATAAAAGTTTCCCAGGGGATTCTCATAGGAAAAGAAAACTCAGTGGATCCTGAGAGTCTGGCTATGGTCAAGCGAAGCTAGCTTTTTCCCTCTTGGAAAGCATTATCCTTAAAGCAGTTGTACATTCCTTGAGCCATATCCTCCTCTGCCAGTCTCCAGTATTTCCCAGGGGGTTGCAAGTTGTAAGAAAATTGAATTTGTCTACATTTTTTTGCCTTCGTTCTCCTCAGCAGAAATGGCGAAACCAGGGTGCCTGGGTGCTCAGTCAGTTAACCATCTGACTCTTGATTTCAGATCAAGTCAAGGTCTCATGGTTTTGTGTGTTTAGCCCCGAATTCAGGCTCTGCACTGACCCTGTGGAGCCTGCTTGGAATTCATGCACTCTGTCTGCAACTCCACTGCTCCTAGTCTGTCTCTCTCAAAAGAAATAAACTTTAAAAATATAGAGGGAAAGAGTAATGGGGAGAAAGAAGATTCCAGTCTAAATATGATGGTGTTTGGAAATCACTCAGGGAATCTTCCTAAAATCATTTCACCTGATTAGAAGGAAAATATGAACATTACAGGGGAAAATATGGCAAGGAGCATAAAGCCCGGTAAAATAAGATAATAACAGATAATAGGAAACAAATTGATCGCAGTGCCTCAGGCACACCTTCAGTCTCAGGATCACCCGTGCCTTCTTGGGACCCCCAAGCAGTAAATCAGAATATAACCAACTTTAAGGATACAGTGGATTTATACACCCTTCAATCACATAGAGTTCCTATGTCTTGTAGTATCTAGAATATTTTCAAGTATTCTTTCCACATTCGAAGGAGCAGGAACATTCTAGGGCATTCTGTGCCTCATAGCCATCGTATGTATTTGAGCATTTTCGTAATCCTATTCTCCCAGAGCAGTGAAAGCGTTGATTTCAGACCCAAACGAGAACAGTTCTCCTTGAGTGTAACCCCAGGACCAGATTCCATCAGCAACAGGAAACAGGGATGCAACACCCTCCCGTCTGAACCCGTCACGAAGGGACTATTTTCAATAGGGGCAGGAATTTAATTCAAAGTGACAAGTGTTGTTGCCCAATGGAAGCCAGGTTTGAGAAAAGGGAGAGAAGACTCTGGGGTACAGAGGAGGACTGTTCTAAACACCTAACCTTGAATATCATTTCTCAAAGGTTAAAAATTAGTGAAATCATAAAGCAGGACGATCAGAACCAAAAAAAAAAAAAGTCTATATTTTTCCTTAATTTCTTTTGTAGCAGGATTCTCACACTGAGGCTTTTCTTCCCAGGAAACAACTTTATTCCTCCTGGCACCTCTCAGCTGGGTTCGTACCCAAAGAACTGAGCCCTGAACACCACTTGGCATAGTATTTTATAAATGTTGTGCTCCCAGATATGGTAACACACACACATGCAGTGCAGCCACGTGGTCTCTTATTATAAGGTCAAGATGGATGTTGTCAGGTATTCGTGGAGCTAGGATGTCTGCAAGGTTTTTATTTTTCATTCTTTGGGGAGGACGCAGAGAGAAAGAGGGAGGGAGAAAAAAATGCAAACTGAGGGAGTAAAACAGAGGAAGAGAATGAGAATCTTCACTGGGCTCCAAGTGTAGCAGGAATCCCTACTCAAGGCTGGATCACGGGGCCCTAGGATCACGGCCTGAACTCAAATGGAGAGTCTGAAGCGCAACTGTCAGAGACACCCACGTCGCCACAATTTCTACATGAGTGAAATTTTCAGAGAAAAAGATAACAGGGCCTTGGGCCAGGGGCACAAGGCTTACCTGAGAACTGGCCATTTCTTCTTTCATCTTCTCCTCTATGTTTCTTTCTCAGAAGATCTTTGTGGAGAAATCCCAGCTCAAGTAGGACAAATTTATCTGAAAAACCAGCAAAGCAGTCTATTCACTGGTAAACTGCTGGCCTGCAGGCAGTGTCGAGACCCGCCTCGGCCACTCCAGCCCAACGGGCGGAGGATCGACTCGGGTTCTTCTCCTGAGGGAAGGAAAGAGAAAAGGGAAAAAGGGGACGTACAGAGAAATAAAACACAACACTCACGGTTTCTGGTCATGCGGAGAGAGAGAGAGAGAGTGTTTATTGGGAAAGCTGTCATTATATACCATTCTCAGGGCGTAAAGAACAAAGCATTTGACTTTACGTCAGATACCAGGTAAAAGAAACGCCCCGATCTGCCTTCAGCAATGCTGGGAGGCGGAGAATTAACACTGAATAATCTAATTACGGTTCTGATCTTTTATGCACCTTGGCCCTCTGGTCTGGCGCAGCATTACTGTCGCCAACTTCCAGATGCAAATCTTCTTTACTGGCTCACTCTGCTGAGAGTGAATAATCCTTGCCTAGAGGCAGACAGAAACATGGCAGTCCCCGACAAGGCAGGACTTTCAATTGCAGAGAAGGTACAACTTCCAGCTTTCCTGTCAGGAACAATTGAGAAACTATGAGCTCCTACTGAAGACCAATCTCTGAGATTGTCTTCTCTGCTTTGGGCGGGGGCATCCCTTTTGAGAGGCACCTTGGACTCAGGGGTTGAGTGAAAATTCCTGGTGAGGGCAAGGCAAGTGTGCCAAGTGTTTTGTCGCCAGGCAGCGACCACGATTTACCCTCCTGGAACTATCATTTCTGCTTGGGCTCCAACCCTCGGACTGCTTTGCTGATTAGTGTCAGGGGCAGCCTGTCCCCTGCCCTGTCCCTGAGGCGAGATTGCACCTGGTCAGGGAAAAGATGAGCAAACTAGAAACACCCCAATGTGACTAAGGCAAACCACCTAGAATTTTCTTCCTCGCTGAACAGTTAACTGATTAGTGACCTTTTTGTACTCCTAGATGTGGTCGCAAGTCACTATTGCGATGAATGTCAAAAATGTATCATTCTTCTAGGGACAGTGAGAGCAGACATTTTGTCTCCTGGGGATCCTGTTTTTCTGGGTACCTTCTCCTAGAGCTATAAACAGCCTACTGACCCTTACCCATGTAAAACTGACCTTTACTTAAGAATGTTGTTGGCCTCATGGCTAAAGATCACTTTCTCAGGGCTCTACCGGAGGTTTTGTAAATCTTGCTCTTTTGCATCCTATGGGGGAGAAAAGTACGCTTAAAAAATACCCGCCCTTCCCATATAATAGCATGAATGCCTGTAGCTGTTTTTTTGACAATCATTACGACTAAGATTAGAATTGTAACTTCTGCAGAATCCCCGATCTGCAAAATTGTGTTGAAAAAATTATTTATGGGAAATTATTTACTAACATACCCTGCTCTTTCTACTCCTTGTACCTCTCACTATAAATAAAGCAAGAGAATCAGACAGAGCAGATGCCTGCCTGGTGATCACAACCTTGAACTATCTCACTCACTTTGGCTCTCCTTGTCGAAAAGCCTGCACTCAACTCTCATTGTTGTTGTTGTTTTTTATAGTATGTATTTCTTTTTTGGGAGACAGAGACAGAGCATGAGCAAGGGAGGGGCAGAGGGACAGGCAGTCAGATTCTGAAGCCTGCTCCAGGCTCTGAGCTTGAGCACACACTCAATGCCCTGCTGAAACCCACAAAACCTAGGATGATGACCTGAGCCAAAGTCAGGTGGGTAAATGACTGAGCCACCCCAGCCCCTCTCAACTTTCATAAATTAATGGGAAGCCTTCCTGCCTATCCCTGGGCCCCACATAGAATTATGATAGAAAAGGAGAAGATTCAGTAGGCAAAATGGGAAAGATCAGGACCTGAGGTCTCTGGGTGGGGAAAAGCATTTAGAACAACGCTGGGAGTGTCTGATCACAGCAAACCCCTCAGGTGTAAGGTTCCTCTTAAATATTTGACAGACACCACGTACTGCCCCTCAGGTTCCCCTCAGGAATTTGACTATAGAACTAACCAAAAATTAGTAGTAGATCATAAAATCTAGGACCACAGGGAACTGTCTGGCCTTAGACCGCCCCTCATACACTTGAAATGAGACAATCAGGAGTGGAATCCTGACACCTACTGTTATTAGAATAACAGAGGACTTGGGGAGGAACAAGGGGGAGGGGAAAAAGGGTGGGGAGACCTGAACCTCATAAAACAAAGATTCTTGCCTACTGTCTCAGATGTTCACCCTCTAATGCCCCCTCTCTGTACACAGAGCTTTCCTACAATCTCCCTCTCTTATACTCTAATTAACTTTGGTCTGTTGCTCATTTTGGGTCTGGTTCTTCCTTCTTGGAAACAGGGAGTCAGGGAATCGCTGGGGTTGAGGTAAAAAAAAAACACTGCACAGGATCCCCTGGAGCACTTCACTAAAACAACACTGTTGTATCCACCCACCCACCTGAGGGAATCTGAGGGGGAGGGCAGCAGCAAGTATCCTTCTGGAATCTCAACAGGGGATCCTCCTGGGAAGCATGGGGGAGGTGAACGACCACAGTAACTGAGGCTCCCCTGGTTGCTGCCCAGATTAAAATCCAGGCCTTCTCCACTGGTCAGAGTTTCTGGAGATTCACACATTCTCCCTCTTTCTGCTACACAGAGGGAGACACCCTTCCACATGGAACTTTCCCTCAGGCATGCAAATGTCTCTTACAAAGGAAACTTGTCCTGGGTCTCAGAGTTTTTTCTTTGTTAGTTGAAAATAATCCTTATGGCAAAGAGACATAATTTGAGGTGACAAACTGCTGCCCTTCAGTAAGAAGGTTTATTTTCCTAAGTCACTGCCAAATAGTTTTCCAAATAGAATGTCTTTTTTAAATATTATTGGGCGCCTAGGTGGCTCAGTCGGTTAGGTCTCCGACTTCAGCTCAGGTCAGACCTCACGTACGTGGGTTCGAGTCCGGCGTAGGGCTCTGTGCTGACAGATGGGTCAGAGCCTGGAGCCTGCTTCCGGTTCTGTGTCTTCTTCTCTCTCTGCCCCTCCCCCTCTCATGCTCTGTCTCTCTCTGTATCCAAAATATATAAAACATTAAAAAAAATTAAAAAATTATTATTTCTGTCAGAGAGAGCAAGAGTGAGAAAGAGAGAGAGAGTGCATGAGCAAGGGAGGGGCAGAAAGGAGACAGGGAAGCTGTAGACGCTCAGGCCTCTGAGCTGTCAGCACAGAGTCTGACAGGGGCTCCAACACCTGACCTGCGAGGTTATGACCTGAGTCAAAGTCAGGTGCCCAAACGATGGAGCCACCCAGGCACCCCAGAGAGTACTTTGTAAAACTCCCACTGACAATACATGAAAATTGTAACCTAAGAGCTCATTATTTTCACTGAAATTTGTTGTTACCCTGTCATTTTAGGCGGTTCTGTTTTGATTTTCTGTGTGTTCTGTCCTGTTTTGTTGTGATTCTAGTAAATCTTTAATGGTTTCTCACAATAACAGATGAAATCGTCTTCCTACAGGTTTTCATGGTGACTAAAATTGAAATTGCTTAAAAATACAAAGGAGAACAGAAATCAAAACGACTGCATTTAAATACAGCATGGGTTGATATTAACCTAAGTCCCCTTGGGTTTTTTTTGAGGCAATGACCGCACTTATTTTTTTTTTCAGTGTACTTGTTTTGACACCACGGAAGAGATACGGAGAGGGCATGAAAGCCAAGGAAGAGCAGAGAGAGGAGGACAGAGGATCCAAAGCAGGCTCCATGCTGACAGTAGAGAGCCAGATGCAAGGCAGGAACAAAGGGGCTGTCCTCACATTACCTGAGCTGCAGTGGGATGCTTAACAGGCTGAGC
>PJEM01021817.1:0-10515 GCA_004023845.1 Helogale parvula | reverse complement strand
GGGGGGGGGGGGGTGGTAATGGAGGAGGACACTTGTGGAGAGAAACACTGGGTGTTATATGGAAACCAATCTGACAATAAACTATTTTTAAAAAAGAAGTTGAATAAACCTTAACATATGAATAGGAAAAAATAGATTGGCTGCACAACAGTGTAGTATACTTAACACTAGTGAAGAGCAGTTAAGATGGCAAATTTTATTTATGTAATTTTTACAATTATCAGAGAAAAAGAAGTCTACTTCCAGAGAAAAAAAATTCCTACTTGCTAGAAGGATATAGTAATTTTAAATTTTATGAACAACTTCAAAATAAAGTAAAAAATTAACTATAGAAACTGATAAACCCATCACAATAGTGAAAGATTCAATACATCTCTTTCAGTGATTAATGATCAAGCAGACAAAATACTGAGACCTGAACAGCAGAACTGACAATGTTTAGTCTATCCTAAATAAACAGTGATGTCAGCAAGACAGAAGAACAGAAAGTCTCCATCTTGTATCTCCTACACAAGGATTTGGCAGCCAACCACAGAGAAGTACCTTTGTAGATGCTTTGGGATCCAGGTAAGAGGCTTCTAGACCTGGGTGAGTCCCTGAGACTAAGGAAAGCTTCTTTGAAAAGACAGGACAGCACTCTAGTAGCAAGTTCACCAAACGTTGCCTGGACTACAAACCAAAGGCAGCCTCAACTCCCTACGGACTGAGCTCGAGGCCTGCCTGGCCACAGTCCTACAACCAGTCCTGTGTGCCAAGGAACTCAGGAAGAGCCACAGTATTCACACCCCAATAATAGGCCCCCCAGCCGTGGATCGGACTACGGATCCCAAAGCAGACCGTGTCCAGGCTCTCGCCCAGCCCTTACTCCTACTCACCCAGTGACCCAGCAACCCATTCTTGTGGTATGAGGCCTGCCAACGTCAGTGTCAGCTATGGACCCAGAAGCAGCCTCTCTCTGCCACAGTCTAGGGGAAGTCCAGGGAACAGTGGGAGAAACACCTATCCAAGCCCCCAGGGGCAGACCAGCTAATCTTAGTCTCAGCTGTGGACCCTGAAGCAGTCCTGTGGTCCAGCTCCAGCCTTGCCTGAATGTAGTCCCATAGGCAGTCACATCCACCTGGGGACCAGCAAGAACCACATCTGTCCACAGAAAGTATTAACCATAAAGAAAATGATAAATTACACCACATTTAAATTAAGAACTTTTTGGCACATCAGAAGAAATTCATAAATAGAAAAAGTTATCTGTAACAAATATAAGGGATTAGTATCTAGAAGATACAAAGAATCTAAGATATACAAAGAAATCACAGGAACAACTAAGAAAAACACAAATTACACAACAGGAAAATGGTTATCAACAGATACTTCTGAAAGGAAATACAAACAGCATGCAAACATGAAAAGATAGTCAATCTCACTACTATTAGGGAAATAAAAATTTCAACCGCAGTTGAGATAACACTTCACATATCACTTCATTAGGTTGGCAAAAATTT
Source organism: Helogale parvula (assembly GCA_004023845.1). Lineage (NCBI taxonomy): Eukaryota > Metazoa > Chordata > Mammalia > Carnivora > Herpestidae > Helogale > Helogale parvula. The sequence continues at coordinate 9,016 of PJEM01021817.1, read as the reverse complement.
TAAAGGCAGACATTATCAAGTGCTGGAGAGGACCCTGATTCATACAAGAGGCCGCATAGTGCTGAGAGGAGTGTAAAGGATGCACTGCTATCTACACCCAAACCCAGCCACCCTACAATCAACCCCAGGTACTTATCCTAGGGCAGGAGTTCTCTGCCTCAGCACTGACACTGGGGCTGAACATCTCTTCAGTGTGTGAGGCTGCTGGAGATGGGGAGGCTGTCCTTTGCCTTCCGGAATGTTTGGCAGCATGAGTGCCCTCTACCCATTAGAGACGGTAGCACCTCACTTGCCAGTTATGACAACCAAAAGGGGCTCCCTGTCTCCTCTGCACCCCTTTTCCCCCTCTCAGGGCAACCCACCCGATTTGACAACCACTGCCCTAGAGGAACTAGGACTTCCTCGGAACTACCTATGCGCCAGGAGACCAAGATAATAATGCCCACTCCAGTGGTTCATTTTACTGTTTATTTACAGTAGCAAAAACGGGGTATGACCAAGGATGGAACAGATATAATGAAATACAACAGAAAAACTGAATGAAGAACTTCAGACACACACACCACTGAAAGAATCTCAAAAAACACTCAGAAAACACACACACACACACACACACACACACACACAGAGATAGCTCACTACATGTTTTCTTTTCATAAGGACCTAAAAGTTAAACAAAACTCAATGTATATTATCTTGAAATACATACATACACATGGTAAAACTATAAAGAAAAGCAAGGAAATTGTTAAAAGGTACTTCAGGACAGTGGTTACCTCCAAAGAGAAAAGATGAATTGGAGCAGACAGACTTCAGAGACTTCTAAGGTTTGGATAAATTCCTATTTCTTAAACTGAGGGGGATATTCAATATCGTTTCATTATTTTTGTTCACATGCATTTTATATATTTTTGCACACTCACACAGGCACACACAAAGGCACGGGGATACTTGCTCACTTGTGAGCAAATACTATTGAGGTGCTCCACTCCATGCCCCTCAGGAAGATTGCGTCCGCAGTGATGAGGCAGTGGGAGACAAGGTGTTCTGTGATGTTCCAGAATGCATGTATCTTGCACAGCTAGAGGTAGAAAATTAGAAACAGTCGTCTCCCCACTCTACAGTCTCATGAGGAGTCTCTTTACTGAATCCTTATTTCTCAGAGCCCAGCCACCCATATCCCAGCTTGTCCACACAGAGTCTCTGACCACCTCCCCTCTTCCTCTGGTCTACTTGACGCTTCGTGTAAATTCCCCAATAGCTTTTGAGAAAACCTCACTGCCCAACCACAAAAGATGCAGGCATCATGGAAACGAGTTCCAGGAGCCCTTAGTGAATCTGAGTATGTGACTATGACCTCCACGGGCCTCCCACCTCCCTTCCTTTTGACCTTCCTCAGCACTCAAGAGGCTGGCTGTAGGTGGTAGGTGTCTAAAGAGTGGGAGAAAGACCTTGGTCCTTCAGCCCCACTCCCCACCTCCCATTCACAAATCTGCAGCCTGGTGAGAATGCAGACTATGGAGCCACCAGTGGCAAGCTCTGTGACAATGGGCAAGTCACTAACCTTGTCTGTGCCCACATCTCCTCACCTATACAATGGGATCCTCATGGTACCAATCCTAGTAGGGCCATTGTGAGGACAAGAGTCAAGGCATGGGAAGCACGCACAAGGGGCCTGGTTCTACAGGCGTTAGCTATCATTTGACACTCACAACCCCTCACCCACAATTCTCAGAAGTCAAAAATGCTGTGAAAATGGAGTAATTCTTCAAAATGTAACAACAAACTCTGGCAGCAAAATCTAAAATGATGGGAGGCTCTTCACAATCTCTATTTCTAACTGTAGGTATCAAGACATTTTGCTGCAGAAATTCTGTGCTTGATTAGGGGTGCTTTAGTAGGACTTTGATAAAATTCAAACACATCTGGCCAATTTGGGGTCAGAGAATGTGACCTACGTTACCATTTCATAGCCATGCTAACCCCCAGCAGCTCAGCTCACCACCTTTTTCTCTGTTGTGCCCAAGGTGGTCCTTCCGCTCACTGACATTCAGTGACAGCCCCCAACCAGTCATTCTGACACTGGCCCATCCTCACAATCTGCCAAGAACCTCCCCAGGTCCCAACTGCACAGGCCTTGGTATTAGGTCAAGGCCACTAAAGAGCCTGGTCCCAAGCCTTCCCCTACCCAGCCCCTGCCTAGGCACAGGCCACCCCATGTTCTGCAATGTCCTTCTCTAAGTCAGGAGTCATGCATGTTGACCTGACTCTGTGCACCATGGCCAGACAGTTGCCTAGTAAATTTATTCACCTTTATATTCCCAGAAGCCAACACAGCTCCTGGCATACAGTAGGCACCCAATAAATACTTTCCAAACTGAACAAATGAGCAAATGGCTATAGTTCAGGGAAGCTAATCCACCTCATCAGACCTTCATTTTCATCTTCATGAAGTCACTTATTCAGAATAGAACTAGGAACTCTTGATATACGACTGACCCTTACCAAAATATACTTATAAAGATTCTCTGAAACTGTGAGAAATAACCCACTGCCCCAATCAGAGGAGGGATGAGGGGACTCGAAGCACAGTGAAGCCAGGCTTTAATCCACATTCTTGCAAGACTGGGTGTCTGGTGGACAGGCACACTCGGGCAGTCACAGTAGACACTTTATCTCCTAGTGTACAAGTCCGTCCTCTAATTTCTAATTGGCTGAGTACTCCAGATGTTACAGCCTTACCCAGAAGTCACCTATGCCCAGGTAAAGCCAAAAAGTAGTCTGACTGGAACAAATGTACACTCCTTGAAGTGACATAGCAACTTTAGTTCTTTGGCACACATTCATTGCAAAGCCTGCAAAAATAAGCCCATGAAATGGAGAGGGGAATAACTAGGAACTGAAGTATCTAAGGGTTTGTGACTCCGTTGCGTGTGGGGAGGGGAGAGGGCTTAGGATTCATACATATTTCCAATAGGTTGTAAACCTATGGTTAACTAGACAGCACAGCTTTTATTTCGTATTTCTGAAAATGAATCATCTCACTTACTTTTCACAGAAACCACGCACAGATACGGAGTAGGAGGGAGTCTGTCAATGGAGTCATTTAATACAGTGGATTCAACCAGGATAGAAAGGATAGCTAAGCAGGAAGGGCAGCAGAAGCCACTTCTTCCTTTCAATGGTCCTCTGGCTGTTCTTTCCACCCGGGCCCTCCATCCCCTCCCGCATGGCTCCCCCAGCCCTCCTGCCTTGCCTGACAGAACCAACAGAGAAATGGAACAAGAGTATGCAGTACCCATACATGCTAAGCAAATTCTCAACAAGAAAAATGCTCAGATAGAGGCTGTTGGGCAACCATAATTAAGTACCCCATCACTTCCTCATTCATTTGGTACACATCCAAAGTTTACCAGGTGCTAGAAGTATGTGTGTATAAAACTGCCACTATAACAGGGTCACCAAAGAGAGAATGTGGGAGAGATTAGAATCTGCAAAACAGGATCTGGACCTAGTCAGGGAGGTCACAGAACACTTCCCTAAGGAAAGATTGCTAGATGGAGATCTGCAAGAAGAGTAAGAATTCCCAGAGTAGACAGGGAACAGAATCCCAGACAGAGGGAACAGCAAAGAAGTAGAGAAGCAGAGACAGTCAGGGAGAAGTTACGGAATATGAGGGAAAGGGTATAAGAGGCTGGACCAGTCATTTCAGGGTCTTGAAGGCACCACTATATGCCACAGCAAAGAAAACCTTTATTTATTTTTGGCAACTTTTTTTCATTTTAAGTTTTTATTTTAACTCCAATTAGTTTACATACAATGTTATACTAGTTTCAGATATACAATATAATATTTAACAATTCCATATGTCACTGTGCTCATCACAAGTGCACTCCTTAATCACCATCACCTAGTTACCCATCCCCACTCACCCCTCCTATCTGGTAACAATCAGTTTGACCTGTTTCTAAATCTCTGTCTCTCTCTCTCTCTTTAGCAAAGGAAAATTCTTAAAGTTTACAGAAGAGTATGACACAATCGCTTGTACATTTTAACAAGCTTATTCTGACTACGGTGCAGACAACCAAGTAAGGGCACCAAAGCAAGTACAGGTGGACAAAAGGCAGGATGGTGGTTCCCATGGAGAAAAGTGGACCAGCCCAGGGAAAAGGCAAAGAGGAAATCAAGTCCGTATTAACTGCGGGGCAGAGCTAGGGGAAGAGCGGATGAGGGAGGCCTTTCTCAGGAATGGCTGAGTGGCTAGGGTAAGGCGATGTCATTCACAAAACCTGGGGGCACTAGATGACAGCCAGAGGTGGGTGAGCTCAACTTGCCTTACGCTCCTATTGAGACAGAAACACTTTTGAGATGACCCAGAAAGGTATCATGTAGGCCAAAGACTAAGCAAGTCTGGGACAGAGAAGTGGCCTGGGCTGGACTCATAAATGAGTGGGTTCTCTGAGGTTTTGAACTTTGCTCAAAATCACAATCGTTGAAGCCACAGAGCTCGCCCAAGGAAGATGCCCAGACTGAAGGAGAAAATGGCCACGAAATTTGAAGACAGAAGGATGGAGGCCTGAGAAGAAGGAGAACCAAGAGAGGCTGGCTAGGTCCAGGATTGGAGAACCAAGAGAGGCTGGCTAGGTCCAGGATGGGTCAAGGCACGGAGGATGGTCACGAATGTCAAAGCTGCCATGCTCTACTGGGCCTGGCAGGGAGGAAGAAAAGACCCTCTGGTTTGAGATCTGGTGCTTCCAAGGCCACTCTGCAGGGGAGAGAGCCTCTACTGCCTAAAAGGTAAATCTGTCCAATGAGACCAGTAAATGCAACTAAATCCTGACTTGAATCCTATACGACAGAAAAGAAATGGGCGACCAGCAGACTAATCTGAACAGAACCTGTAAATGTTAGCGTCCTAGTTTTGTTGTTCTGTTAAATTAGATGTTAACATTTGGGGAGTCCAAGTGAATAGAATGAGAATTATTCGTACTAGTTTCTAAACTTTTTCTTAATTCTGAAATTAAGAAAGATTTTTTTAAATAAAAAGACATTTAACAAATGTAAACGCCTCAAAGTAGAGCCACGTGCAAAACGGCTCGGGGAAAGCCTTTGTGAGACACCAGCCCCCTCCCCTCTTCTCCCCCTTACAAAATCAAACGGCAAAAAGGAAAACAAAAGACACTCCGGACCGCAGAAACCCGCAGAAGGACCCAGCAAGCCCCCGAACAGGGCCACCTCTCCCGGAGGAAGACCCCGCCCCAGAGGGAGCGCGGCCCGAGACCCACCCCCCGCCAGGCCTCCCCGCGGCCGGGACTCCGCCCACCGGTGCCCCCAAGTCCGGCCTCAGCGCACTCCCGCCCAGCCCAAGGTTCTCGGTTCTCCCGGCGGAGTCCGCACCGCCCTCGACCCGCCTCCCCTCCCTACAGCGGGAGAGCCTCCGTTCGGCCTTGGGAGCCCAGAGACCCATTGTCCCTATACGAGTCCCTGTTGCCCACCATTCGCGCGCGGCGCTGAGGGCCAATGCCTGGGGCGCCGTTGAGAAAACGCAACGCCAGGCCCCGCAGCTCCCGCGCCCAAACGAGGGCAGGTCCGCGGCGCGAACGGGCGGACGCCTACCAGCGAGCCGGAGGGGCTGGAGTCTCGCAGAGTTGCGCCGGACACAGCGCGCTGCAGCGAACCCCGGAGCGCCCAGTCGCGCCCGCCTCGGGCGTCGCGGCCGCGCAACGTCCGGCACGAGAGCGCTCTCGGCGCCCGGGCTGGCCCTCTGGGTCCCGCCCCGATCCCGCCCCGACCACGCCCCCGACCCGAGCGACCACCGAGAGGCTGGGGCCTCCGCAGTGCCTAGAGGGAACCTGAGAGTTCCTCCGTGGGCGGTCCGGGCGGTAGCAGTGTCCGCAGAGTGCGCGCCTCTCCCTGCTGCGGCCCGAGCTGTCGGGGCACTGTTCCTGCTCCTGCTCACTGGATGGTGGCTCTGTAAACAGAATGAGTTAGGGGGTCTCTGGAAAAATACAGACCTCGCTTTCTCCACATGAGAAGTCATTTAAGACCCTGGTCATCATGTGAAAGAATTTAAAAACAAATAGCCACCATCAGGCCAGAAGATACCCTAGTCGTGTAATGGCAATACGTCAGGGCTAAAACTCCCATTGCTGACCCAAAAGTGAAGACTGACCTGACACGCAGACCTGAGTTAGCTTTGCAGGATCTAACCCACCTTAAGCACTCAGATACAAGACCCGCTGGAGCCACCGAGTTGATAATGCTGACCCCGGCTGGACCTTGTGAGTTCGACCTGGACTCAGTCAACTTAAGATGACTTTTACCCTGATTCCATGCTGTCTTCCTCATTGTGCAAGCCCTTTCATGAGTATGCATGCTCCCTTAGCTTAAAATTTACCCAATTTTGTTGTTCAAGGAGACTCTGTTGGGAAAGACCCCTACTGTTCTCCTTTCCTTTTTGCAAGGAAAACCCTTACTTTCCCTCTTCTTTGGCTTGGTTCTGTCTTTTGGCTCCACATCCACCAAGAGGTGAACTTAGTTTTGGGTAACAGTTCTCCAGACCTGGAAACTTGATAAAAAAGCAAATCCTGGAATTCCACCCCAAACCTACTGAATTCAGATACTGGGGGCAGACCCAACATCTCTTGAGGTGATCCTGATACAAACTAGGTTTTGAAAACGACTGATCTATAACAAGTTTTCTCACCCTCCACACTCTAGACATTTTGGCCTGGATAATTCTCTGTTGTGGGGGTCTGTCCAGTGCATTATTGGTAGAGTCACCGGATAAAATGCAAGGTAACAAGTTAAACTTGATTTTCAGGTAATCTAAGATTCAAAATTAACGGAGAGTCCTGTATTTTATTTGCAGACACTACCCCATGCATATTTTTATTTGCTAAATCTGAAAATTCTGATTGTAGGATATTTGAACATCCCTGGCCTCTACCTACTAGGTGCCAGTAACACACCACACCTTTGCCCATCCAGTTATGACCACTACAATTGTGTCCAGTATCCTCATTTTTAAATAAATTCAACTGAGTAAATTTTAAAGATCTAATTGGCTTTATTAAATGATTCACAAATTGGGCAGCATCCCATCTAGCAAATAGAGAAATGTTCTGAGGAGTTATACAAAACTGAATGTTGTTATAGAAAGAAGATGGGGCAAGAAAGTTACTAACAAAGGAAAGGATTGTTCCTAGAAAGACAACTTTCCTGTGGGTGAAGGTAAGGGGTCTTATTGTGGAGTTGCCCTCATCTACCTTTGAGGAATGTAGAGGGCCTATTGTGGAAAACTGGCACTGATCCAAAAAAAAAAAATTCCTGACTTACCAGTAAACTACATTTCTGGGACAGGTTGAAATTGCAGTTATTACTTTTTTTGTTTTGTTTTGTTTTGTTTACAATTTATTTTATTTTTTAAGTAATCTCCACACCCAATGTGGGGCTCAAACTCATAACCCTGAGATCAAGAGTTGCACACACTACTGACAGAGCCAGCCAGGCACCCCAAATCTGCAATTAGATTGGCATTAATCCCCAATTTAAGAACTCAATCTAAGCGACACCATTTTGGGCCTGTGGTTTTCTTTTTAACACCAGGGAGGCAAAATCCCCTCTCTACTCCAAACCACCTCTGCCTTCACAGCTTGAGAAATACTGCTCTATAAGATACAAGGCACAGTGTGCTTCGCAGAAAACGGTTACTTGGCCTCAAAGGGTTTGTCTAAACACAGATATTCTTGAAATGAACTATGTTAAACATCCAAGAGAGTCAGGTAGCAAAGGTTTTACATATGCTTCTCTACCCTGGCAATTCACAAGGTATTTTTTGTTTGTTTGTTTATATAACCCTATAAAAAGTTCATTTTCCAGAACACTTCATTCTTTGTGAAGATGGTGTTTCCTAACGGACTCAAATGAAACTTTCTTTTAGAGATTCTAAAAGGTTTGTTTATTTTGCAACTTATTTTCTGTTGTGCTTTATTTGGGACCCTCCCCCCCCCCCACTTGATGGTTACAAAGCCATTTGTTTTTAAATTCTTTCACAAGATGACCAGGGTCTTAAATGACTTCTCATGTAGAGAAAGCGAAGTTTGTATTTTTCCACAGACCCCCTAACTCATTCAAGAGGAAAAATAATTTAGGCAAAAAGAATGGCATGTTCAAAAGCTCTGGGATGAAAGCAAGCTTAACAAGTTTGAGGAACACCATGACTGGAGCTGAGTGACTAAGAAGAGTCAAAGAAATTAAGTCAGAGAGGTAATAAACAATGTACCTGATGTGTAGGGTCTTGTAGGCCATTGGCAGCTTCCAGTGTTCATTCAGTGTCCAAGGAGAGGAGGAATGTAGTCCAATGTAGATTTTACAAGTGCCCTATGAGGTGAAGCAGAGCAAGAAGCCAGATGGGATGCTACTATAGTTGTTCATATCAGACATAATGGACAGGCCCATGGGCCAGGGGGCTTACAGTAAAGAGGCAGAGAGTTAGGGGTACTCTGTACATATTTTGAAGGTAGAGACAAGAGGACTTCCTCGTAGATTCAATGTAGAAAATGAGAGAAAGGAGTCAGGAAGATTCAAAGTTATTAGCCTTCACAGCACAACAGTTTGAAATCAACTGAGAAAGGAAGGATGGCAGAAGAACGGGTTTGGTGTGTTGGTGTTAGACATATTAGGTATCTTGCTTAGCAAGTTAGTGGAGGTGACTGACTTGTCTTTTCTAGATAGAGAAATATCTATCTAGTTCATACCCAACCTTTGTCCAAATTAGTACAAATTAGGATCTCTACCTAAGCCATTTTCTCCTATGTAAGTGCTCGGTTGAAAATCTGAGGTCATCCGTGGTTGGCAAGATTGTTCTACTCAGAATCAAGAAATGGAATTATTCACAACCTCTGGCTAAGCCAGAGTTTATCCTGGGGAGGTATTACATAGAGACCTATCCCTTCTCTCTGGTTTCCTACCTCTCTCCTTCTCAGATAATAGAAAGGGCATAACGAAGAACTTT
>PJEM01021816.1:0-10495 GCA_004023845.1 Helogale parvula | reverse complement strand
CTCTCTCTCTCTCTCTCAAAAATAACTAAACATAAAACAATTTCTAAGGAGGTGCCCTTTTTAATATCATCACCCTAAATGATGTATATTTCTTATAAGATATCAGGGAAATAATGTGGCTTCCAAAGAGTCCCCATCCAGTGACAAATGCAGAGAAATGAGCCCGCAAGCTTCATGGCAATATCAATTCTAGCGAAACAAGAGGTAAAAAAAAAAGGATATATACAAATGTATGTGTATATATTTTCATTGTCAATGTATATATACACATACATATATACATATGTATGTGTATATATATATATTTACATTGTAAATGTAGTGCCTTATGTAGAAAACAGAATGGGAACTTGTGCCCCTGAAATGTAAAGTAACCCTGGAAATGGACCCTCCGTGTTTAGTTAAAGGACCCTGAAAGCAGGAGCAGCGTCAGCTGGCACTACTACTTCAGCAGTGAATCCAAAATACAGGCATCAGCTTCGCTGTTCCAGGTAGCAAGGGTATATCTGTCCAGGTGTGACCAGTGAGGGGATGCTTGTATTGTAGAGAGAACAAGGTGACTGCATGGCTGTCACTCAGAAGAGTGGGATTTCCCAGTGGGAAACTCCATTACCCAGGAAAGTCATGCTGAGCAGCCCACAAGGTCACCTGCCTCCCAAACTGCACCAAGCAGGGTGCCAGTTTTTCTTAATTCCCCAAGCCAGAACCTGCTAAGACAGAGGATAATCCACTGGGGGATCTGGAATTTACACCACCTACATTTAAGATGTGACTTTTAAATCAAAATTCTACTGGTCTCTAGTGCCAGGAAAGCCTTCTTGAATAATCACTTTTAACACTTTTATATTATTGTCTCTTTATTTTATATTCTACTTGAGAAATATAGTGTCACAATACCTAGAAACTACAGAGCTCAGCGAATGTGTGTGTGTGTGGGGGGGGACTTATAATCTGACCGAATGAAGAAAATAAAATGTGAACACACTTTCCAACCCTATCTGTTAGGTCTCCCTTATCAATCCCTTGGTTGTATTTCTAACCAATCTCATCATTTATGAGATCAATATCATATATTTGAGCAGTGTTATATCAGTAATGAAATATTTCCATCAAAATGAACTCATAATTTCTATCCTTCTTTTAAATTATCTATCAAGTATGACTGTATGTAGTAGGTCCTCTTGGACAGAGGACTCTGAGATGGTTATGGTCCATATACATCGAAGTTGGGCCACAGAGAGCCACAGTTTGCCTTCCCTCTGTCCATGACTTTATGAATCTTGTCTAGACTCAGACTCTTTAAATCTGACGTTCACTTTTGATCAATGTTCCTTCAGATTTTGTATAGCATTTTCCTCACATTATTCTGATTTAAGTTGAAAGGACACTCCCGTGTCTCTCATAATTGTATTTTGACTCAGAAGGTAACATAGCACACTCCCAGGTACCTTCTTTTTAATATATTTGTAGAACATTTTTCATAGCACTTGTACCAAAATAGTCTTATGCATTTAATTTTTGGCACATTTACGATCTATTCCTCTGAACAGAGGTAAAGTAGATGTCACTGAAAAAAGAGAAAAATAACTTTCCTGGAAGATTTTTGTTCCATTTGCTTCTTTGAAAACACTAGTGAGCTTGCTATGACCCCCTAACGCCAGCACGACCCAATCAGCAGACTCAACCAAAACCACACTCAACGTACTTTTGATTAATGTTATTCGAGAAGAGCATGTGTATGTGCTTCCTCTCACAGAGCAAGGCTTCCTGAAGCAATCTGCACTGAAGGTGAACACAAACTTTCCATGTTCAGCACCTCGTTTGTAATGACTACATGTCCTAGGCTAGAACTGCTGCCTCCTTCTCATCTCTCTAGGCCCCAATGTATTGTATGACCACCCAGAAGCCTGAGGGATTGGAGCTTCATCTCTCTTCCTGCAGAGGCATGGCTGTCTGCTTATAGAAGGCAGGAACGTTGCCTCATGCCTGCCCTGCACACCACAGAAGTACGGGTCTGGACAGCCTCCAGCAGCTGAGTGGAGGCTCAGGGGGATGGCATGCCTCCTAGAATGGGAACTACTGGTTAGAAGAGCAAAATGATGGGGACTCAGAGATTTTGTGCAGTGAGACGTTAGAAAGCCACCAGATTGGCCTGCCTCCGAACTGAACTTAGGTTCCTCTGGTCCAACATTAGCCTCATGGATCCTAATACTGCAGGTCAGGGGCTGAATTAGACCCAGAAAACACCAGGGGAGGTGGTTGTGGAAAGAACTGCAACAGGGTGTCCAGAAGAGCCCGCAGATTTGGCCCTTTGCTAAGCCTAACTGGGTGGCTGAGTCTTAGTGCTTCCCTCCCCACCTGGGTTGGAACAACACCCTCTTAGCCCCATTGCTACAATCACTGCCTTCCCAGGATTCAGAGGTCTGTAGCCTCTTCAGCCTCTAGCACAGCTTTTCAAAATCATGCCTTCCAGTTTCTTTCTAAGGGCTGCATAGCTTGGTATTTTACAGATGTACAATAATTTTTTTCTATCCTTTACTACAAAGCGTCTGTATTGTTTCAATTTAAATTTTTGTTAGCATACAGTGCAATATTGGTTTCCTGAGTAGATTTCAGTGATTCTTCACTTACACAACATCCTGTGCTTATCATAACAAGTGCCCTCTCTTAACCCCATCACTCAACTAGCCCATTTCACCTCTCTCTGTCAACTGTCAGTTTTTTCCCTAGGGTTAAAGTCTTTGTGGTTTGTTTTCCTCTCTCCTCTTTTCCCTGCCTTCCCATGCGTTCATCTGTTTTGTTTTTTATCCTTCTTTCTAATTATTTATTTTTGAGAGACAGAGAGATAACGTGAGCAGGGAGGGTCAGTGACAGAGGGAGATACAGAACCCGAAGAAGGCTCCAGGCTCTGAGCTAGCTGTCAGCACAGAGACGATGTGGGGCTTGAACCCATGAACCCTGAGATCATGACCTGAGCCGAAGCGGGATGCTTACCAACTGAGCCAACCAGGCGCCCCTGTTTTGTTTTTGAAATTGCACATATGAGTGAAATCGTTTGGTATTTGTCTTCTTGGTTGACTCATTTTGATTACCAAAACATTTTACCTCCATCCACGTCATTGCAAATGGCAAGCTTTCATTCTTTTTGTTGCCTGAGTAATATTCCATGGTGTATATATTCCACTTCTTCTTTATCCATTTGGGCTCTTTCTATAGATTGGCTACTGTTGACAGTCCTGCTGTAAACATTGTGGTGCATGCACCCTTTCAAATCTGTATTTTTATATCTTTTGGGTAAACCTAGTAGTGCAATTACTGGATCATAGGGTAGTTTTAATTTTAGTTTCCCAAGGAACTTCCATACTATTCTCCCAAGTGGCTGCCGCAGTGTGCATGCCCACCAAGAGTGCAAAAGGGTTCCCCTCCTTCTGCATCCTTGCCAACACCTGTTGTTTCCTGTGTGGTTCATTTTAGCCATTCCAACAAGTGTGAAATGGAATCTCATTGTGCTTTTGATTTGTATTTTTCTGAGGATGACTGATGTTGAGCACCTTTTCATGTGTCCTTTAACCATCCAGATATCTTCTTTAGAAAAGTGTCTATTAGTGTTTTCTGCCCATTTCTTCATCAGATTCTTTGTTTTTCAGGTGTTGAATTTGGTAAGTTCTTTATAGATTTTGTATACTAACCCTTCATCTACTATGTCATTCCAAATATCTTTTCACGTTACATTGGTTGCCTTTCAGTTGTGTTGATTGTTTTCTTCACTGTGTAGAAACTTTCTATCTTGCCGAGGCCTCAATGGTTCATCTTAGCTTTTATTTCCCTTGCCCACAGAAACATGTCTATTAAGAAATCTCTGCGGCTAAGGTCAAAGACATTGCTGCCTGTGTTCTCCTCTAGGACTTTGGTGCTTTCCAGTCTTGTATTTAGGTCATTCATCCATTTTGAATTTATTTTTCTGTGTGGTATAAGAAAGTGGCCCTGTTTCATTCTTCTGAATGTTACTGTCCAATTTTCCCAATGCCATTTGTTGAAGAAACTGTCTTCATTGATCTCTGTGTCTTTTCTTGTGCCAGAACCATATTGACTTGATGACTGCAGCTTTGTGATACAGCCTGAATTCTGGAATCATGATGCCTTCAGTTCTCTTTTTGTATTTCAGAAATGTTTTGGCTATTCAGGGCCTTTGATAGTTTCATACAAATTTTAGAAGTGTTCTTCTAGCTCTGCAAAAAAGTGCTGGTGTAATTTTAATAGGGGTGCATTAAATGTGTAGATTGCTTTAGGTTGTATAGACATTTTAACAATGTTTGTTCTTCCAATCCATGATCATGGATTGCTTTTCCAATGCTTTGTATCCACTTCCATTTCCTTCATATGTGCTCAATAGTTTTCAGAGTACAGACCTTTTACCTCTTTGGTTAGATTTATTCTTACGTATCTAATTGTTTTTGGTGCAATTGCAAATGGGATCGATTTTTAAATTTCTTTTTCTGCTTCCTTCATTATTCATGTACAGATGTGCAAAAGATGTCTCCACGGTTATATTATATCCTATGACTTTGCTGAATTTATGTATCAGTTGTAGCAATTTTTTGGTGGAGTCTTTCTCATTTTCTGCATAGAGTACCATGTTGATTGAAAATACTAAATGTTTGACTTCTTCCTTGCGAGTTTGGATAGCCTTTATTTCTTTTCATTGTCTGATTATTGAGGCTGAAACTTCCAGCCTTGTGTTAAATAGTAATAGTGAGAATGGACATCCTTGTCTTCTTCCTGACGGTAAGGGAAAGGCTCTTAGTTTTTCCTCATTGGGGATAACATTAGTTGTGGGTCTTTTGTATATGGCCTTTATGATGTGAAGATATGTTCCATCTATCCCTATAATTTGTTAAGGGTTTTATCATGAATGGATGCTGTATTTTTTCAAATGCTTCTTCTGCATCTATTGACAGGATCATATGGTCCTCATCATCTTTTTTATTAATGTGGTGTATCATGTTGATTGATTTGCAAGTATGGAACCAACTCTGCAGCCCAGAAATAAATCCCACTTGATCAAGGTGAATAATTGTTCTAATTTAGTGTTGAGTTTTATTTGTTAGTGTTTTACTGAGAATTTTTGCAGCCATGTTCATCAGGGACATTGGCTTATTATTTTCCTCTTTGGAGCGGTCTTTGGTTTTGGAATCAAGATGATGATGGCTTCATAGGATGAGTTTGGAAGTTTTCCTTCCATTTCTATTTTTTGGAACAGCTTGAGAAGAATGGGTATTCATTCTTCTTTAAATGTCTAGTATAATTTCCTAAGAAGCCATCCCGCTCAGGACATTTATTTATTCGTATATTTTTATTGCAATTGCAATTTCTTTGTGGCTATATTTCTGTTCAATTTTCATTTTTCATCCTGTTTCGATTTTGATAGTTTGTAAGCTTCAAGGAATTGGTCCATTTCTTCCAGATCACCCAGCCAGTTGGCATATGATTTTTCGTAGTATTCTAATTGTTTGTGATTCTTTAATGCTGGTTGTGAGCTCCCTTCTTTCATTCATGCTTTTTTTGGTTTGGGCCCTCTCTCTCTTCTTTTTGATATGTCAGCTAGGGGGCTATCCGTTTTATTTATTCATTCTAAAACCAGCTTTTAGTTTTGTCGATCTATTCTACTCCTTTTTGTTTGTTTGTTTGTTTCTATACTGTTTATTTCTGTTCTATTCTTCATCATTTCCCTTTTTCTGTGGGCCTTCTTTAGGATTTATGTGCTGTTCCTTTTCTAGCCCCATTAGGTGTAAGACAAGGCTGTGTACTGGGGACATTTTCTACTTCTTGAGATAGGCCTGAATTGCTATATACTTCGCTCTTCGGATTGCCTTTGCTGCGTCCCAAAAGTTTTGGACTGTCACGTTTTCATTTTCATTTGCTTCCGTGGATATTTTTATTTCTTCTTCACTTATCTGGTTATCCTATTCACTCTTATATAGGCAGCATATAGGCAGTATAGACGAATCTTGCTTTATTAGCCATTTTGATATTCTATGTCTTTTGATTGTTGCATTTCATTCAATTACATTCAGAGTGATTATAAACAGACATGGATTTAGTGCCATTGTGTAACCTGTAGTTGTGGGGCTTCTGGTGATGTTCTCTGTTCCTTTCTCGTCTTTCTTGCTTTTGGTAATTTTCTTCTCCACTCAGAGAGTCCCCTGAAGATTTCTTGCAGGGCTGGTTTAGTGGTCATTCACTCCTTCAGTTTTTGTTTGTCTGGGAAACTCTTAATCTCTCCTTCTATTCTGAACGACAGCCTTGCTGGATCAAGAATTCCTGGCTGCATATTTTTTCCCATTCAGCTCGTTGAATATATACTGCCACTCCTTTCTGGCCTGCCAAGTTTCTGTGGACATATCTCCTGGGAACCTGATGTTTTCCCTTGTAAGCTAAGGACTTTTTCCCCTTGCTCCTTTCAGGATATTTCCTTGTCTTTGTATTTTGTGAATTTGATTCTGATACCCTTGGTGATGGTCAGCTTTTGTTGAGTCTGATGCGAGTTCTTTGTGCTTTTTTATTTTTTAAGTATTTTATTGTCAAATTGATTTCCATACAACACCCAGTGCTCTTCCCCACAAGTGCCCTCCTCCATCACCACCACCTCTTTTCCCTCCTCCCCCTTTCCCTTCAACCCTCAGTTCATTTTCAGCATTCAATAGTCTCTCAAGTTTTGCATCCCACTCTCTCCCCAACTCTGTTTGTCTCTTCCCCTCCCTTTGGTCCTCCATTAGGTTTCTCCTGTTTTCATGTTAGACCTATGAGAGCAAACATATGGTTTCTGTCCTTCTCTGCCTGGCTTATTTCGCTTAGCATGACACTCTCAAGGTCCATCCACTTTCCTACAAATGGCCATATGTCATTCTTTCTCAATGCCATGTAGTACTCCATTGTGTATATATACCACTTCTTCTTGATCCACTCACCAGGTGATGGACATTTAGGCTCTTTCCATGTTTTG
The DNA here is from genome assembly GCA_004023845.1 of Helogale parvula. NCBI lineage: Eukaryota > Metazoa > Chordata > Mammalia > Carnivora > Herpestidae > Helogale > Helogale parvula. The sequence goes on along the minus strand of PJEM01021816.1, from coordinate 3,492 downwards.
GCTATTGTGGAAAGTGCTGCTATGAACATTGGGGTACATGTGCTCCTATGCATCAGCATTTCTGTATCTCTTGGGTAAATCCCTAGCAGTACTATTGCGGGGTCATAAGGGAGTTCTATGGATAGTTTTTTGAGGAACCTCCACACTGTTTTCCAGAGCGGCTGCACCAGTTTACATTCCCACCAACAGTGTAGGAAGGTGCCCGTCTCTCCACACCCTCCTCAGCATCCATAGTCTCTTGATTTGTTCATTTTAGCCACTCTGACTGGGGTGAGGTGGTATCTCAGTGTCTTTGTGCTTTTTTAAAATTTGATATCTGTGTCCTTCTCCAAATTAGTGAAGTTTTCAACTATAATTTGTTTGAATAAACCGTCTGCCTCTTTTTCTCTCTTTTCACCTTCTGGGACTCTTATGATAGGAATGTTATTCTGTTTTAATAAACCACTGAGTTCCTAAATCTATCATTGTGATCTATTACCCTTCTTTCCTTCTTTTTGTTCAGCTTCATTTCCCCAACCCCCATAATTTTATCTTGTTTTTCACTGATTCTTTCCTCTGCAAATCTTCTCATCCATCCTCTATGTATGGCCTCCATTTAGGTTTACATTGCTGTTATAATAGTTTTTATTTCAACCCGACCAGATTTTAGTTCTTTGATCTCTGCATAAAGGAATTCTCTGGTGTCTTCTATGCTTTTTTCAAGCCCAGCTGGTAATTTTACAGTCATTGTTTTCAGTTCTACTTCAGACATCTTACTTCTATCTGTACTGACTAAATCCCTGGTCATGAGATTAACCTCCTGTTGTTTCTTTTGGGGTGAATTTATGTGTCTATCTCTTTGTCCAGAGAAGAAAAGAGGAAAGAAAAAACAGAACAAGACCAAAGAAAAGAAACAAACAAGAAAATATAGATCTTGAGGGTATCTGGTCTGCATATGAAATGAATCTAGGTCCTAAATAAAATAAAATAAATAAATAATCATGTGTAAAATAAAAATTAAAAAGTAATAAAAAAATAAAGTAGGAATTGAAAAAAAGATAGACATGAAAAGATGTCATAATAAAAAATCACAAAATAAAAGTAGACAGGAGGCTAGGTCCGATTTCCCCCAGAGGTGAGGTGTTGCAGCACTCTTTGATCAGTAGACTTGATGGCAGCAAGTTGTTTGTTCTGGTCTCCAGAGGAGGCGGCTCTTCCAGGGATGCTCAGGTGGACTTGCCCTAGTGAGGCTGCATCTGTAGGGCAGGGGGTTGGTGAATGTGGCTGTGGCCTTCACTGTTTTGCTTCCTGAAGGCTTGCTTCCTGAAGGTGACTGGGGAGGGGCGTGGGGGGAGGGGATGAAGCTGGTGGGACTGCTCTCTAGCACCAGGGCTCCGAGTTTCCACATCCCTGACTTTGCAGGGAAGTCTCACAGAAAAGCAACCAGTCACCTCTCTTGCGGCCCTGGTTTCCACCAGAACCCTGCATTCACCCTGCCTATGTCCTGAGCTTTTGTATCTCAGGCGCTGGGCATACTTTCAAAACTAAATTTTGGGGACTGCACTGTTGCCCTGGGGGAGGGTCTCACCCTGCTTTTGCTGTTTGCCGGTTGTGCAAGGAAACCCATCTCACGACACGCAGCAGTTCCTAATTTATGGCAAAACAGAGCAGAGAGCGGAACCCCCAGTTCACTGCCCTCCCCTGGAATCCCTACTCTCAGGTCTGGAAACAGTGGGGCACCTTGGCGCCACCCTTTCTTCCTGTGACCCAGGGGATCCCCAAGCCATGCTGTCACTCCTGGCACTCTAACCCGCTTTGCCCCCTGAGCACGTTTGAGCCAGGCTTATCCCCCATGGGAGCCGACTTCCAAAACTTCAGATTTCGTGTTCCCTTCAGTGTGATTTTGGCTGTGGCTCCAATCAGTGGGCTCCTTTCCTCCTGCCACCCCTGAGGCTGAATCTCCACCAAGAAACTCTCCCCACCTCCTCCCTTCCAAAATAAGGACACTTTTCTACTTGTAAACTAGCAAGTTTTATTCTTTCAGACCTCTGATTGATTTCTCAGGTCTTCTGAACGATTTGATAACCATTGATCATGAACCATTTAGCTTGTGTTCAAGGGAGGGGACAACTGAGGGCCCCCCTACACGTCCACCACCTTAACTTCTCCAGCACGCTCCTCTTTAAACTATAAATTCTTGCTTGTAAGAAGTGGAATTTCTGGGCCCAATAAATGTTCACATTGAAAGGTTTCGTATAAATTTGCCAGACTGACTTTCCAAAGATCTTTTCAAATTCATTCCCAAAACTGGTATCTGAGAATTACTTCTTTCTATACGTTTACCAACATTGGATAAGTTCTAGACCTTACCCCGTGCTCAGGACTATAAATGACTCAGTCCCCTTCACTTATTTCACTCACATCCTATTGCTAATCATTGTTTTAATTTGCATTTCTCTGCTTTCAAAGATCTCAAACCTGGGTAACAGCCAGCCTTTCAGCCCCAAACCCACCACTCCCTTCCAGCCCTGACCACACCCACCCAAAATCAAATCCACAGGTTGAGAATTAGGGAATAAAAGGCTTTAATTGTCATGTGGAATTCCAGTAAGATTAGAATTGTGTCCATTCTCAGTAGCTCTACAAGCAAAACTTAACAGGGTATTGATTCCATGAAGAATGTTTCCTAATGTAAAAACCTGTAGGTAATTGAGGAAAGGTAAAGCACATAAGGAAGGTTCTACACCACAGAGACCTCAAGGCTCAACTCTGTCGGCCTGTCCCTGGGAGAAGAGCACACTGACAAAATGAAGGCCTCACAGGGTGTCTCTGGCTCCTTCCAGCGCGTCGGTTGAAGGGGCGCTGTGGGCCCAGACGATGCTGGAATTCTTTCCCTCTCCGGGCTCCCCCTGGACTTGAACCATTGTTTTCAGCAGCTTCCGTGGACCGCCTGGGCTCATGGAGGCGATCTGGCCGTGGGTCTGCCCTCCTCCGCTGGCACTGGCATCTCCTGGCTGGTTCAGGGTCCATCGGGCAGCACTTTCGATAGCATGTACCTCTCCTTGGGGTGATTGTAGCTCCATCGCCGTCTCCGCCTGGACGTCTGGGTCTCGACAGCGTTTCTGGCCCCCCTCATCCCTGAGGCCATCTCCGTGCCAGGGGCAAGCATGGCGCAGCATCCCGCACGCCCCGGGGTTCCAGTACCCGCACAACTGGGGACCTTGGCAGGAGCAGCGGCTCAGCGCCGGGAAGTTATCCAGCGCCCAGGCCCAAGCCTCCTCTCGGTTCAGGCCCGGGGGCATGCGGGGCTCCGAATGGGCCCAGCTGCAAAACAGTCCTTCCAGCGCGGGCAGATGGGGGTCCATGGCTGCAGGTCCTGACCAGGCTGGAAGCGCAGTCATTCTAGGAGAAAGAATACTCAGCCAGCGCTGGGCGAGCCTTCTTATAGTGCTTAGTCGGGTCGGGACTTCAGAGAGGACAGCCCAGATCCTTGGGGCGGATCCTCATTAGCCT
>PJEM01021815.1:0-10630 GCA_004023845.1 Helogale parvula | reverse complement strand
ATCCATCCATCCATCCATCCATCCATCCATCCATCCATCCATCTGTCCAGTCATCCATCCATCCATCCACCATTCTTCCTTTCCTCCCTCCCTCTGCATATCATACCTCCTTCCCTCCCTCCATCAACCCATAGATCCATCCATGCATCTGCCTTCCTTCCCTCTCTTCATATGCCCTTGTACAATCTCTCGCTCCTTCCTCCCTCCTTTTCTTTCTCCCTCCCTCCGTGTTTATTGAACTCCCTTTTGGTGACCTCTCCCCATCGACCCTGGAATGGACACCATGGCCTACTGGCAGGTAGTGCCTGAGATTTCAACATTAGATTATTGTTACTTTTGCTAAAATTTCTGATCCCTCCTAAAAGGAAATGCTTCCACTAGAGATTTTTAAGCATTGGCACTTCAAGGTGATTAAGTTTCTGAAGGTGAAGTCAACACCCTCCTTGGCTTCCTTAATGGTCAATGTGTAGACTCTGTCGCAGTCTCCAGCTGACAGAGCCCTTTGTGCCCAGGTGGCTGTCAGGGATGCAGGGCCTGGCCAGGACAGTGTCCACCCCACCCTGGGAAGGAGGCAGGATCCATGTAAGTCAGTCAGCACTCATTTCACTTCTCCTGGCCCATGACTGGTCTTTGGAGGCTGTATGGCCTAGTTCTGACTAAGATGTAGGAGGAAATGTGTGGGGGAGTGTTTCCCTTCTGGAAAGGAGACAGAGCACCCTGAGGAGAAAGCCTTTGTGCGTCCCTCTTCTTCCTGAAGGGTGTCTTGCCTGGAGGCGGATCTGCCATTTTGGAAACGTGACGCAACAGGCCACTTGCTGTAGACGGTGAGGCGCACAAGCGCTTGGGCTCTTGATGGTGGTTTTGAGCCACAGAGTCAGCCTGGGCTGCCAGGGTCCAAAACCAGCCTGTTCGTCTAAGACACTGCTGGCCGGCCATTCTGGAATTTCACACGGAGCCATTCCTGAAAGACACAGAACAGGAAGGGTAGACAGTCCCCACCTGAGATGTGGGAGGGGCGCCTTGCAACTGGGGGGCGGTGGGCATTGAGAGTTCCCTTTTGCAAAAGGGCTGATGGCAAGGCACGGGGAGGGGTCCCTTGGCCCCCGCGGCACTGACGGGACCGGGGGTGCTCCTGTACCAGAGAGAGGCCGTCGCTCTGCGGGGCCTGGAAAGGAGGTGGCTTTCAGGGCGAGAGAGAGTGAGTCCATGTCAGCATCTCCTCCTCTGAGTTTGGCCCTGGGCAGACAGCTCACCTCTCTGAACCCACTTCCTTCATCCTAAATGGAAATGGCTGTGCTTTGACCCAAATAAAATGCTCAACAGGCAGCGGGTCTCCTAAGTGGCAGCTCTCTCTCTCTGGGCTGCAGAGGTGGCGGGGGCAGGGCACTGGGGAGATGACAGATCCTTTCAGACACGCAAGGATCTGTCCCTTTCCCGGGGACCGGGGAACAGATCTGTTCCATGTTGCTGACTGAGGGGAACAGGCACAGCTTTGACAGACGGAAGCTTCGGGAACAACAGGTTCTGATTAATATAAGAAAGAACGTTGTGACTTTTGGAACCGTTCAGATGTACTGGGCTGACAGCAGGCGCCCCGTCCACGGGCGTCTTTGAGCAGAGGGTGGCTGTCCACTTGTCTAGACTCATCTGGAAGGCTCCTGGCTGGGGAGGGGCCCGCGGGCTGGTGACTTCTATATATTCCTGTTTTCCTACGAAAAGCCTTATTTTACATAAGTCATCTAATTGGATTAAACTCACAGCAAATGATCATCAGCACCTTTTTATTTTTAACAAGTTCATTTGGGCTTCATAGACTTTGGATATTCAGGACATGGCAATGTTCAGGAAAGTCTTCGTTTCGTAAGGGCTCTTGAGGCTCCATGAGAGGAATGACCTTGAATAGACATCCACAGGAGGTTCTGTGTAAGGACAGACCCTGACTAGACACCTCACCCCCCCCCGAGGGTCTCTGTGAGGACGACCCCGACTAGACGCCCTCCCGGAGGGTCTCTGTGAGGACGACCCTGGCTAGAAGCTGCCGTGTGGTGCTTGTGGTCGACAGCCACCACCCAGGCTGTAATGAGCTTTGTGCTGGGGTCTGGGGGACAGGAAGAGAGAAAGAAGGGAGGGACATGACGGTGGGGGTTGTGGCCAAGTCTGCACGGAGCTCTCAGTAAGGGCTGGTGTAGCCACTCCTGCTCCCCGCACCCCACCCCCCAGTGCCCTGCAGTGCCTGGGCGGCATGTCTGTGCTGCGGGAGGGGCAGACGGAGCCTGTGCAGGGCCGGCTCCTGAGCAAGATGGGGAGAAAGGACGTCAGTTGTCTGTATCTGGCCTTGCACTCCAGACTTTGGGAGATGCGTGGCCCGAGAGAAAGGAAGGCAGAGGAGGACCATCCTGCTTTGGGTCTGGGCCATTTAGGCCAGCAGGGTCCTCAGACACAGACCCTCCTGTCTCATACCCAACCTGCGTCTGCCAGGACCAGGGTTGTCATGTGAAATTAGGCCCAAAGTCTCGGGTCGGAACCGGCAGTGGGTGTTCATCTCATCTCCTTGTAGCTTTGAGATACACCTGACCTTGGAGCTCGGGAGACCTCGCATCCAGCCCTGGTCTCGCTACTCGGGTTATCAGTAAGGGCCCTCGCTGGCGTGCCTGCGCAGAGCTGCGAGTCAGCACATGGCTTTCAGCCCTCTCCTCCGCACGGCTTTGTCAGGCCCTCTCCAGGCCCCGGCCCTCCTCCAGGCCCTGCCCAGGCTTTGTCTGCTCCTCCCAGGACACAGGCGTGTAGCCCAAGGCCCTGGGGGGAGGGGGCCTGGCTACATTGGCCCTTCCCCCGCCATCCCCTCCCTCTCCTCTCTCTTGCTTCCTGTTTCTCTGCACCTGCAGCCGCTGCCCACTGCCCCCACCTGACATCACATCATTGTATTTTCCGGTCTCTTTGCAGGTCCCCGTAATTAATATTAATAGTTGCAAAAATATTCACAAAGAGACGCACATGCAAAAAAATGAATGTAGACACTTACCTTATACCTTTCACATAAACGAACTCATAAAAGATCACAGACTTAAATGTAAAATGCAAATGATAAAACTCCTGGAAGAGAAAATAGGAGGAAATACAGATGACCTTGAGTTTGGTGATGAGTTTTAATTTTTATTTTTTTTATTTATTTATTTTCTGTTTTATTTATTATTTTTGAGAGAGAAAGAGAGAGAGCGAGTGAGCATGAGCAGGGAAAGTCAGAAACACAGAATCTGAAGCAGGCTCCAGGCTCCGAGCTGTCAGCACAGAGCCCGACGCGGGGCTCAAACCCACCGACTGAGCCCCCAGGCGCCCCGGAGATGAGTTCTTAGATGCCACACCAAAAGTGCAATCTGTGAAAGACAGAGAACAAACAACAACCATAAGTTGGGCTTCATGAAAAGTACACACACCTGCTCTGCACACGGCCCCGCCGAGAGAACAGGAGGAAAAGCCACCAATGGGGGACCGTGTGTGCAAAGTCATGTCTGAGGCAGGACTTCTGTCCCAAAACGACAGAGGAGCACTGAAGCTCAGCGGTCAGGGAGGAGCCCGATGACAACGTGGGTGGGGACGCGAGCAGAAACCCACAGCAGAGGAGCTACGGAAGCGGGCGAGCCCGTGGAGCTAGGGGCGTGTGGGTTAAGGCAGGGAGGCGGCGCTGCACACTCCTGAGTGTGGTCAACAGGACAGCACTGGCCACAGCAGGTGTCGCGGGGACGCGGGGGCGCTGACTCGCGGCTGGCGGGCACGCGGGGTGGCCGGGGGTTCTCAGTGTGGGGTTTTCTTGGGAAACTGAACAGACTCCTACCGTACGACCCAGCATCCGTGCTCTTTTGAGTTTACTCTGAGGAGCTGAAAACGCAAGTCCAGACGGCACAACTGCTCACTGATGCGTGTTCGTGACCCCCCAGCTGGAAGGAAACTGGATGTGCTTCGGTGAACGCCCAGCCCGACAAGGGAGTGCTATTCAGCCCTAAAAGGGAACGAGCGACGGAGTCCTGGACACACGGGGAGGAGCCTTAAACGCACATCAGTGAGTGGAAGAAGCCAACGAAAAAGCCGCACGCAGACTCCGGCCCCGTCACTTTCTGGAAAAGGCACGACATGGAGACAGCAGATGAGCCAGTGGTGGACAGGGGCCTGGGGGAGGGAAGGGCGAACGGGGGGCACAGAGGGTGCTCAGGGCAGTGAGACTTCTGTGTGTGACATCGCAGGGGTGGACACGTGTACTCACACATTTGTTCAAACCCATGGAACTTAGAGCACAAGGAATGAGCCCCTATGGACACAGTGACTAACATATTCGGGCGCCTGGGGGCTCAGTCGGGTAAGCCTCTGACTTCAGCTCAGGTCATGATCTCATGGTTTGTGGGTTTGAGCCCCGTGTCGCGCTCTGTGCTGACGGCTCACAGCCTAGAGCTGCTTAGAAGTCTGGGTCTCCCTCTCTCTCTGCCCCTCCCCCACTCACTACCTGTCTCTCTTTCTCAAAAGAAAAAATCTAAAAAATAATGTATCAGTATTGGTTCATCAAGGGTAAGAAATGCACCACACTAACCAGTCAGGGAAATTCTGTGTGTGTGCGTGAGTGTGCGTGTCATGTGAGTGTGAGTGTGCATGCATGAGTGTGTGTGTGTAACCCATGGGAATTCTCTGTGCTTTCTGTCCAGTTTTTCCGGAAATATAAAGCTGTTCAAAAAAAATCTATATATTTTAAATAGTATATTCGTAAGGGAATAAGGAACCTAATTTACTTATCTCCGTGGGTTCAGTGGTTACCGGATTTCGGACCTATAATCACTCCTGACAGAGACCTCTGCTAGCTCCCAACACCCACTCTTGTCTCATAACGGCACCCAAATTTTCAACTGGACACAAGGTTGCCCAAAATAAAGACCTCTTTTCCCAGCCTCCCTCCCAGTTAGCTGTGACTGTGAGACCGGAATTTTGGCCACTGAAATGTCCACAATTGTGCCTGCAAAGACACGGAAATGCTCCTCGTCTTTCCTCATCCTCCTTTTGGCTGGGGGAGTGCAGATGTGAAGGCTGGAGCAGTTGCAGCCATTTTGGGCCCTGCTGTGAGCATGAGGACAGCGTCCACGTGCGGTGGAGCAGGGCCAGGGCGCCTGGCACTCGCCTGCGACCCCCCACGCCGTCCTGTGTGAGACTCAGGGCCTCTTCTGGCCTGAGTGCCCGCCCGCCCGGGGGTCCACGAGACGGCTGGCGAGTATTGCTCTTCCAAGGACTCCCTGTATCAGTGGGGATGGCATGGCCGGCAGGCAGGGGACCTGCGCCGGGCGGACGTCGACTGAGCTCAGAAACGCACACGGAAATAGGACGACGGGGTGTGCGTGCGAGGCGGCGATGGTGCAGAGCGGGCTGGGGCGTGGGGGCGGCCCGCGTGCCCTGACCGGGGGGCTGCGCGGTGACTGCTTCCGCCCGTGTGTACACACGTGTGGCTTCTCAGAATATTTCTGCACCAGCTTATACCAGTTTAAAAACCAAAAACGAAACTAGTTGACGGGGTTGGGTTTTTTTTCCCTGATAGGAAACGTTTTTCCCTTTTCCTGAAACATCAGCGTTTTGTGGCGCCCGGGGTTGTGAGATGTGAGCGGAGGCCCCTCCTTGCCGGGCTCCCCAATCCCGCTGCCCTGACTTAGGGTGCGGGCGACCACTCCAGGCAAAAGGTTGGGGGTGCCCGTCCGCTGGGCTGACCCCTTTCCTGGGTTTCTGAGGAGACAGGATCGAACCGGGGCAGCCCACCCCTGGCTTGTGGGGAGTCCCCCTGGCATCCCGGGCTGCCTTCTCACAGCTCGGAGGCCGGACCCGATCCCGGACCTGATCCCAGCCATGTGGCCTCCAGGCAGGGTCCAGTGCAGCCTGAGCCCTTGCCCTCATGGCTACTGGGTCAGAGGAGGTCGGACGGTCCAGGGCCAGGCCAGGGTGGGAGATGGCCTCTGGCCTGGTTCCTGCCCCCTGGGGGCCGACCTGCCCTGGGCGAGGCCTTGTGACTAGGAATAAGGCCTCTGGCCAGAGCAGGCTGCCAGCTAGAGGCCGTCCCCATGCGGCTTAGGGTGGGAGTGACCATGGAGTGGCCACTGCAACCCTGGAGCCTCAATTTCCTTTCTGTGCTGGGGGACGAGCTTGTGTGAGCGACTCGCAGCTCCTGTAAGGTCCTGAGCTGCTCGGGGCTCCCGGCCCTCCCCCCAACGGTGCTGGCTGCTCTTCAGGGGCGCAATGGTGCGTTTCCGGAAGTGCTCACGGCTCTACTAGGTCACCCGGAGCCTAGTCTCCAGTAATAAGAATCCTTTGGTCTCGGGTGACAGTTTATCAGGACGAGCCCTGTGACCAGGGTTGCCTAGTGCCGGGAGAAAGGGGGAGTTGGAGGACTTGCATGCTTCCGTCCCGGGACTGCAGACGGGGGCCAGGCTGAGCCCCTTGTCCGCGGCTCACTCTCTCCGGCCCACTCAGCGTGGCCCCCACCGGGCCCCAGCCTTGGCACCCTCCCCTGTGGGTCCCCCTCTCCTGCACAGACAGAGTCCCTGTTGTGGGACAGAAGCCTGGCAGTCCCCCTCTCTGCACGGGACCTTTCGGGACTCCACACCCCGCGACGGGGACGTGTCACAGGTGTGCAGGACGTAACCCAGACGCACCTGTCCTGCCTTGAGGTGACACGTTGACTCTCCGGCTGCCCCTGGTCCTTGTCAGGGCCCTGCCACTGTCACCTTGTCCTCCATCCTTCTAAATCCATCCTGGAAGGCAGCCTGGAGTAGGCGGCACTGTGACAGAGCAGGGGCTGCTGCAGCCCCGTTGGGCGGACTCGCGCAGGCGGCGGGACCCCGGGGAGAAGTCTGAGCCCCCGAGGGGTGTGCTCCTCCTTTGCCTAGGCCTCACCAAGATGCCCTGAGGACGAAGAGTGGTTGTGGCCCGAGCCTGGCCCACGGTGGGTGCTGGGCAAGCGTCGCTCCGCCTCATCCCCTGCTCCTGCCTGACTCCGGGCCGGGGCCGCGTGCTCACCGCGGATACGGTCGGTGCCGGGGTTTCATGCAGCCCCGAGCAGATGGGAAGAGCAGGCCCGTCGGCGCAGACTCCTCACAAGTTCTCCTCTGTGCCACTTTCTATGTTGTTTAAGGAAACTGGGGAATCTGTTCTTTTCTCTCGCCTGCGTTTCTTCTCCGTCTCTGCCGGTCTTCTTATTTTTTTTTAACTTATGTTGGAGCCCCCTCCTCGATACCGAGAGACTTAGAATTGTCGCTCTGAGCCGGAGCTCCAGGAACGGTGTCCCTCCGCCCCCCAGGTCCGCGCCCACGCCAAGGTGCCCGGCTCGCCCGGCCCACGGGTGGACAGCCGGGGCCCCCCTGTCCCCGCCGGCTCCCTTGCCTGGGTGTGAGAGCAGTGTGGACACAAGGCGTATTTTTGGTAAGTAGGCCTGAGTTTAATACATTCTCCGCGCTGCAACATCGGAACGCCAGACTGCCTAAAAATACCCTGGCTGAAGCGTGATCTCAATAAACACAGGAATTGACTTAGCCTGCGATTAAGTTGGCCCCCTCTGGCATTGGTCTCTCGAGTGCTTCTGGAAGGTGTGCCGGTCCCTTGGGCTCCCAGGACGTGAAGCCGGGAATCGGGGCGTGGACAACAGAGGCACAGCGTTTGGGCTCCGGGCCTGGCCCTGACTCTGAGCTGTGTGACCTCTGCAGGCTGTGAAACCTCTCTGTGCCTCAGTCTCCTTCTCTGGAGCGGGGGGAGGATGTAGCTGCTGCCTCACAGCCTAGAGCGAACTGCCGTCTGCACGGCGCCCGGAGGAAAGCGCACGCACAGCGTCCCCTGCGCAGGGGAGACCGTCGCATTCAGGCAGGGCTGGCGCAGCCCCTCCCGGGAAACCCAAGGCCCACAGGCCTCAGCGCCAGCCAGGCCAAACGGGGAGGGGTCATTGTCACCCGGCAAGTACGAGGCGTGTCTCAGTGTCCGGGTGGGTGGTGCTGGGGCCCATGGGAGTCAGGGGTTCCGTCCCCTACTTGCTCCGCCAGAAAGCGCCAGTGCCCGTTCTCCCCGGGCTCCCTGGCTTCGGTCTGGCGAGCAGAACACGTGCTTTTGGAGAGAGACATGGGAGGGACACGGGAGGGACATGGGAGGGACATGGGGCCGCGGGGCATCTGCTGTGGCGGACCTGGAAGCCTGTGTGCTGGCCGCGTGGAGAGGCTGAGGCCGAGCCCGGGTCTCAGCATGAGGTTCCCGGGAGCAGATGCTGAGCCAGAGACGCCAGGCCGGGGCTCGGGGTGGCGGGGGGCGGCGCGTGGGGATGTCAGCTCAGCCTCCCCCGCAAATACAGGAGCCGGGGACACACCGGGTGGCGGTTCCCGCCGAGGACTGGGGGACCCACGGGGAGATGGTGGGGACCCCAGAGCCTGCTGACTCGGCGTCTCCGGAGCTGGCCCAGGTCCGCAGGCAGGCCGGGGGGCGGGCGGTGGAGAGAGAGGGCGCTGGGCCCCCCGCTCCGCAGGACTGAGAACCTGCACATGCCGACGCCGGCTGCATCCTGAAACCCTTTAATTAATGCCTGGGATTTCTTCTTCTTTGCCAGAAGTGCCACCTCAAGGACCCTCATCTGACTGTTGACTCTGCCGAGGCAGAGAGGTGTCCCCAGGCTGGGCCCCTTCCCGCCTCCACGCTCTGCTTCTCCACCACTGCCCCCCATAAGGAACCCATCGGTGCAGGAGGAGCCGGCTGGGGGCCTGGGGGAGGAGGTCAGCCTCGCTGACTCCTACTGGGGGTCTCCGCTCTGCATGGACCAGAGCTCCATCACCACCGGGTCGCCTCCCCTGTGACCCCTGGGCTCTCTTGGGCCGTGTTGTGTGCAGGGTCACCGCCCCGGCCTCCTGGCCACGGGCTGGCCATCTGCCCCCTCCCCCCATGCCTCCAGGCTCTGCTCTGGGGCCTCAGAGCCCAGCACAGAGCCTGGAACACAGCAGGCGCTCTCTCCATGCCCCGTGTGCGCTTGGCACAGAAGCCCAGAGCGCCCACGCCCTCCCCGCCCTCCCCTCCAGCCCTGCTCCTCAAACACAGAGGGGCACGTCCTGCCGCAGGAACCCCGGTGCCCGCCACCAGGGCTGCACACCGCGTGGGCTGACGCTCGTGTCTTCTGCGCCCCGGGGCCCGCAGTGGCCACCACGAGGGCTGGCAGTCATAGGATTTCCCTTCTGCGGCTCTCCGTGGGGCCGAAGCTCGCCCCTTCCCTTCCCGGGCCTCCCACGCCCCTTCGGCACCCAGGACCCAACCTCCACCGCTTCTCCGTTTCTCCAACAACTGAAAAGTGTGTTTCCAGCTCCATGGGGGGTGGCGTGTGCCCCAGACCGAGAGGACAGACACCCAGAGTGGGAAGGGTCACCAGCCGCCCGCCCTCGGTTCTGTCCGGCGCCAGGGCCCAGCTCAGTCCTTCCTGCTCTGGCGCCACCAGGTGAAGGGCTCAGCTCTGGAGCTTCCCGCCCTCTGGCCACGACCTTCCTGAGACTCTTGCCCTCAAGAAACCCCCAGTTCCACCCAATAAAAATGGGAGTTTCAAAGTAGCCTGGAAGCACTTTTGGATCTTATTCATTTATTTTTTTACTTTTTACAGAAAGAGAGAGACAGAGCGAGGGAGGGGAGGGGGGAAGAGAGAGAATCCCAAGCAGGCTCCAGGATCAGCACGGAGCTGGACACGGGGCTCCATCCCACGGCCCCGGGATCACGACCTGAGCCGAAATCAAGGGTCGGATGCTCAGCCCCCTGAGCCCCCGGGCGCCCCACTTCTGTTTTCTAAGCCCTCTGATGATATGGATGGTTTTCTCAGGGGCATTCTGCATTCTGTCCGGCGCCGCGTGGACCTGACCCCACGGAGCTGGTGAGTGGGGTGGAAGGGAAGGTCCCGTCGGAAACGAGCCCAGCGGAGACCTCGGGGCCTGGCTGCACCGGCGTGGGGTCCAGTGGGGGCCGGTCCTTCATTCTTGTCCCCGGGACCTCTGCGACGGCACCTGGGACGTGGGGACCACGCCTCTCATTCTGACTAAAGCCAAACTCTGATTTTTGCTGAAGTTGGCCTCCAGTGCAGAGCTTGCTATTTTTGCAAGGTTCACCCTTTTCTCTGTTACTTTTAAAAATAAAATTGTCAACATCTTTTCCTTCCGCTGGAACATTCCCGCCACGACCCAAGATCTTAATGAGCCTGCGATCGGTGACAGGCAGGGGGAGACAAGGCGAGCCGGCAGGTCCTTCGCGGGCGAGGCTGCGCGCCCACGGGTGGAGGCTGTCACTCCGAGCCGCCTGCCACTCGGGACGCTTCCCAGCGCACCCGGCTTGTTGTCAACCCTGATGGTTTGAGAAAAGACCTATTTCTGGGAGAAAAACACCTATTTTTACCCAGCTCCGGGGCGGCGAGTGAGGGAACGCAGCCCGGTTCAGCCCCTCCTCGGCGGCTGGGCCTGGGGGGAAGACCCTGTCCCCGGCCGCAGGTGCGCCCCAGGGCGCAGGCCTCCAGCGTCCCGGTCCCAGCCGCGTTTCCGGGCATCCTGGTCGCCGACCGGAGGGACTCCCCTTAGTCAGGAAGGGGCTCCTTGCCCAGGAGTGGCTCTGG
>PJEM01021814.1:0-10500 GCA_004023845.1 Helogale parvula | reverse complement strand
ACAGTGGATGGTCCCAGGGACCCCTGGAGCGTTCCCTGCCCACAACCCCTCCGGCCTCAGCTGCCCAGGGGCAGGAGTAGGGGTAGGCGTGGGGGCGGCGACAAGGCCCCTACGGGAAGTCACTCTAGCAGCCAGAGCTGTCCCTGGGGCCCTCCTTACTTCCGAAGGCAGTCTGGTATTGATCTGCTCAGTCTTGCAGGACGGAGGACCGGGAGCTTACAGACAACACCTCGGCCCTGGCCCAGGCCCAGCAAGGACCAGGAGAGCAGAGACGGAGGGCGCCGGACAGAGGGCTGCCGAGTGGGGACCCTGCACACCTGGCCTCCTTGGGAAGGGGAACGGAAGGTTTTGGGGTGCATGTGTCTGCCGAGGTCTACAGAAAGAGAGACATTTTTCAAATGAGCAGGGGTGGGGCGGAGGGGGGATGGAACAGCTGGTGGCCCCAGGTGGGGGGTTCCCTGCGCCTTGCAAGGGTCCAGGAGTGTAGTGAGTTTGGGGACTTAAGGACCTCAGGCCAGGGCTGAGGGAGACTGAGGCCCGCTGTGGGTGGCTCACTGGGAGAGTCGTGTCCTCCAAGGAGGGAGCCCGACTCTGACCCTGGTCACCAAACCACCTTGTCAGCCGCTCCGACCGCCAGCCCCGTGGCTTTGCCGGAGGCCCTCCCTGGGCCAGTCCTGACTTCTGAGAGCAGACGTGCTGCACCCACTGACCCCAGCTCCCCACGTGCCCTGACTCCACGATGCCGGTCATGCTGGTCTCTGTCTGGGACCCGTGCCTGTCTGGGCAGACGCTCGCCCCTCCAGATACGTCCTGGGCCTGCCTGACGCTGGCAGGGCCGCCCACTTGGACACCGGGACCAGCCACACCGTGTCCGGTTGGCCCTTTTGGGGGGGGTCTTCCCACCCAGATGGGGTGCACCCCGGGGGCGAGGGCTTTGGCTCTCTGCAGCTTTCATCCCCAGGAGGGTCAGCAAGTGCATACAGTGGAGCTTAATAATTAAATATTTGTTAAAGGAACAGACGCAACGCTCAAACGTGGAGACAGGCCACAAGACCACATAGGCGGACAGAGCTGAGATCGCCCGGGGCAGGTCTCAGCATGGCCACTTAGCAGTGGGGGGTGTGGGCAGGCTGGGGACCGCCCTCGGTCCAGTGCTTGCTGGCTTCCCTGGGTCACACTTGGGAGGGACGGGGCACCTTGCGACCCAAGGAAACAGTGGTGCGGCCTTGCAGGCCCTGGAGCCACCCCCTCAGTCTCCGCTGCCCTCTAGCCAGGCACTTGCGACCCACGGGCTGGAGGCCATGCCTGGAGGGGCAGGTCCCTGGGCCTGGGAAGACCCCCTGGACACCTAGCGGGAGGGGGAAGGAATTCATAAGCATTAAGCTCGGCCCCGGGCCAGGGTAGCGGATGGAAGTGCCTGGAGAGGGAGCCCGGGGCAGATGGGCCCAGCCCGGGGTGGGGTGGGGGGACGGGGGGACTCAGGTGGGGCAGGGCGCACTGGGCCCGATTCCCTACACCGTCGGACACCTGGGGGCCCCTCTGAGCCCGTCTGGGACATCGGAAGCGCGTCTCACCGCTCAGCCTGGGTTCTGACTTGCGCGACACCCTCAGAACCAGGCCCAGACAAACAGGCTGAATGGCCTGGCTGTGCCCCTCAGTGGATGCGCCGTCACTGCTGGCCTCCTGACGGAGGACACATCGCCCTGGCCCTTAGGGGGCGAGGGCACCGGCCAAGCTGATGGAGGAGGTGCCTGCAGGTGTGGAGGAGGGAAGTGTGGGGCCTCCAGGGGCCGTGCGGGGGCCTGGAGCGCTGTCCAGAGGGGCTGTGGGTGAGGCTGGAGGTGGAGGGTTCCCTTGGCAGGGCACCTGGGGCTTGTGAGCAGAGGGCAGCCCTGTAAGGTTCCTGAGCACAGGAGGGCCCTCGGTTTGAGGCTGATAAGGCCCCCCGGGCAGTGCTTGCTCCGCTTTCCTTCCTCCCTTCCCAGGACCCGCCTAGCTGCTGATCTGGGGGCTTGGGGGAGCCCTAGTGGTGGGGTCAGGGCCCACAGGGACGTGGGCTTCCTGTCCGGGAGCCACCGCGTCGGGGACCCCAGCCAGCCACCAGATCTCAGACACACTCCCTCAGGAAATCCTGGCCTGGGGGCAGCCCCCAGCTCAGGGAGGCCGGAGCCCGGAGGGATGATCCTGTGGGGGGTGGCCCATGATCCTCTGAGCAGCTGCTGTGACCCGCGCCATGCGTCCTGCCATGGCCCCAGGCCCCAGCCCCCCCCCCCCGGTGGGCACAGTGCCCCCATCTGCTGGCCCCCAGGCCCCACCAGCCCCTCCAGGTGGTGACAGGGACAGAGGTCTCCGGCCCCCACCCCCCGGTGGGCACAGCGCCCCCATCTTCCGGCCCCCAGACCCCACCAGCAGCTCCAGGTGGTGACATTGTCAGGCCCCACCCTGCCTTTCCTGGCTGCCCCCTCATCTCTGCGATGGCCGCTTGGGTTGGAGAGGGCTGCAGACACCTCAGAATCTGCTGCACGTTATGGCCGCCTCCCTGGGAAGAGTCACAACCCACAGACCTTCGCACTGATCTTCAGTGTCCGGGGACTTCAGACCAGCTAGAGGGGAGTCCTCGGGCCTCAGGCCACTGGCATGGGTGCCCTCCCCTCTGACGGTGGGGAAACGGGGCCCAGAACGGGGTGGAGATGTGAAGCGGCCCGGGGTTTGCAGGCAGCTGGAGAGAGATGCGGGAACTCCCCCGGGGGTCGCTCGGAGGCTGGAACTCTGCCGCACAGCCCTGCCTGGAGGTTCGGGGGCCCGAGGACAGCCCCCAGCCCACGGCCGGCCACAGCGCCAGGAAGCAGAGAACGCCCGTGCTCCCCCGCCAGCCTGGCCCAGCACCCCCGGCAGGGGTAAGAGCCTGGCGACAGGGCTCAGGCCCTCGCTGCGACCGCCAGCTGGCTGTGGGGACTGGACTCACCCCCAACTCCCAGTCGCTGACCCCAATCACCTGACAGAGCCCCGGGCCCCCGGGCTCTAACTGGGGACAGCAGAAGTTACGTCCCAAAACAAACCCGGGAGTCAGGCACACCGGCCGCAGGGCCCGCTCTGCCTCTCGCCAGGTGGGTGCCCTCGGGCGGCTGGCTGGACCCCCAGGACCTCAGCACCCCCAGCTCCGCAGAGGGGATAAAATGTGGGCTTTTCAGGGGCTGGGGAACAAAGCGGGCAGCGCTCTATAGATGAGGTGACCAATGGTGCTTGGATGCCCGTCCCCACTCTGCCCTCCCAGGCCTGTGACCTGGCCGGAGAGACAGGACCCCCGATGGGAAGGTGCATAGAAACAAACGGAGCAGCGCCGACCGCTACACCCAAAGCCACAGGACGCCAGTGAGGGGGTGGGGGAGGCTTGGGCTGGGGTCCCCCAATCCCAGTGTCCCTGGAGACCTGGGTCTATGCTACCACGTCCCTCCCCAGGACAGATTCAGGAGTGGGCATAGGGCGCAGCTTCAGCTGTGAACCGAGCCCACCTGGAGGCCCGGGGGCCACCAGCCCACAGATGCCCCTTCCCTCCCCGCCCCAGGGTGCCCGCCCCACCTCCTCCTGGTTTCAGAGCGAGTCCCACGTTTCCAGGCTCCTGGTGGCAGGTGTTGGAGCCACCTGCACCGCCCCGCCAGGCCTGCCTCTCCCAGCCAGCAGGGCCCTGGGGACCCCCCTCATCCTCCCCTCCAACTCCAAAAATCAGTGCCTGGAGATGCAGGCCACACGGTAGGCCTGTCCTCGGCCACCACCGGCCACCATCCGTCAGTACGCAGAGGGAGTGGATGGGGGGGACAACTCCGAGCACGCTGGGTCCACAACTCCCGGCACGGAGTCCCCCAAGTCCAGGGGGCTCTGGGGGCACCGCTGGGGCTCCTCACGCACCTCTCAAACGTGACCCCCGGAAACCACCCTGGGGCCTCCTGTCCAAGGGGACTTCTGGGCCCTGACCTCACTCGGCCTCGGTCTCTGAGCCACACTGGGCTGCCCGCGCCCCAGGAGAGGCTCTGCCCGCCTCCTGACCCAGGCTGGATCCCGGAGGTGCGGCGAGGTGCCCCGAATCTCCAGCCTGGCAATGAGTCCAGGAGGCTCGGCCAGGGCGGGCCTGTCCCTGCCACCTCCCTCAGTCCTCAGCGGGGAGCAGCCCGAGGGCCCCAGGAGTTCCTGGATGGGGGCGGTGCCGACTCCCGTCAGCAGAGGCCGGTCCAAGGCACTCAAAGCCCCGGCTGGGGGGTGGGGGCCGGCCCGGCGGCACCGCAGCAACAGGCCGATGCCAGGGCAGAGGGGGGTGGTGGGGGGAGATGCCTGGGCAGGTGTCTCCACACCAGAGCATGGAACACATTCTCCCCAAGGTGCAGGTGTGCACACACACTCGCTAGCACTCCCCTTGCACGCGCACGCTCCCGGGGCACACACGGCTGCCGGGTGCAGGCGGACACACACACACACACACACACACACGCACGGTCCCCTCGCACCTGGCTCTGGCTCCCCCCTCCGCCTGTCGCTCCGTGGTTTTGAGGACCTCACCCCGGGATCTGGAGGCTGCCCTGACAGGGGTTTGTCGGGCTGGCTCTGGACAGGGAAACAGAAGCCCAGTGGGGCTGGGACACGGGGCCCGGAGGGAAGGCGGGGCCCCAAGGTGCCAGGATGCCTTGCGCTGCCCCATGGCTCTGAAAGGCAGCCCCAGACGCCACCAGCGAGGCCGAGGCCACCGGGCCCCGGACAAAGGGCCCTTTGTGCTGCCATTTCTTGCCTCATTGCCAGGGTTAAGGTGGCTGAATGAGCCCCTCGGAGGTGACACCCCCCACCCCAAATGCCGAGGCCCAAAGAAGAAACAACGGCCATTACCTTGCCCACCCCCCACTGCCTTCCTGAGCCCACCAGGAGGCTGCCGATGGGGTGGTGGGTGCCGGGCCCCGGAGCATCTGCCCCGCCACCCTTTCCCCCTCCCTGGGCCTTGCAGCCAGGGCCCCAAGACTACCCTTGGCTCCCACCTTCACTGCCCCTTCCCAGGGTGCTGGGGTGCCTCCCCATGCGCCAGGCCCCTGGATGCAGACACGCCACCAGACCCGAGGGTGCGGAGCTCAGGTCCCAGAGCTGGAGGCCAGTACCCAGGCAGTTCCATTCTAGGACCCAGGGGCTGCTGGGCCACCCCCCGTGGGGGTCTTCCTTGTGAGATGCGCAGACCCCAGCAGTGGGCTTGCGCAGAGGAAGGCAGAGGCCGCGAGGGGTGAGGTGGGAGAGGAGCCGAGGGAAGGGGAACTGAGGGGAGGGTTTGTCTTCCTGGAGCTGGAAGGATGGGGCCTGGCTCTGTGCGCTCCCCCATCACAGGGGCCTCCGGGCTCCAGGAGGGGGGGGGGGAAGGGAGAGGAGGGAACACCAGGAAGCGGCACGGGGACCCCCTCTAGTCTGTCCTGCACTTCCCCTTACCCCTTCTCATCCCCGTTCCGGTCTTGAGGTAGGAAGACCAGCCTCCTGTGGGGACCTGCTGCCCCCAGGACTGACGCCTCACGCCCAGGAAGGGACAGCGCAGAGCAGGGGGGCCGCCCTGAGGGCAGGCTTCTGCAGGAGCCACCCCAGGCTCAGCACCAGGCTCCCTCTGTGGTCCCCACGCACACATGGAGCCCCTGGCTTGGGGGGCAGGCCGCACTCCCTCCCCTCCCTGCTGCTTTCTCAGTCCGATTTGCTCACTGTGTCAGGGCCCCCGGGGCCACTCTGCCCGGTGGGGTGATGATGTCGCCAGCCCAGGCAGGAGTCCACGGCCAGGACTCGCTGGGAAGAGCGTGTGCCCAGCCAGAGCTCAGCACCTGATGATCCAAGAGGGCACAGGTGAGGGGACGTGGCCGGGTCTCCGGGTCCTTTCTGCCCACTGTCCACTCAGGGGCGGGGGAGGGGTCCCAGCCCTGGGAGCGGATGGGGGAAGCATCCTCATGCGGGGCCGCTGCGGGCACAGCCCTGCACGGTGTGTGGGGGAGAGGTCACAGCCCTGAGCTTGGGGGGCACTTGGCTCACACCTCCCGCGTGGCCGAGAACAGTGGGGACACCCAGCAGGCCCTGCCCGCGGCTGCCCGTGGGGACACCCAGCAGGCCCTGCCCGCGGCTGCCCCCTCGTGCCCTGTGACAACCAGCCATAACACAAGAGCCCCTGAGCGCGGTCAGGGACGGGCTGGGAGCCTCGTGTCCGAGGATATGACTCAGGTGCTCCTGGGGTCTTGGGGCCACGACGGGCCGGGTGGCCGCTGTGCTGTCAGCGCCTCATCCCGTCAGGAGAAGGGGAGGAGGGCGGGGGAGCGGCCCGGGCTCCTTCCGGGTCCTGCCCATCCACACCTGCTGCTTGTGCCCAAGGGCCTCTGCACACACATCCACACATATGTGCACACACTCATGCACACACGCACACCCAGACCTCGTCTCTGCTCCGAGTGCCCCGGGGTGATGGCAGGGTCCGTCTGCGGGCCCGTCACGGGTGGGGTGTGAGAACCAGGCGTGGGCCCCGCGGGTCTGTCCTGGAAGGGACTCCGCCTGCACAGCCAGCCCCTGCTGACCGAGAGCCCCAGAGCCCGGCCCACGGAGGGTAGGAGCCTGGGGAAGCGGGGCAGCGTGTTCCCTCAGCCAGCAGCCGGAGCCTGCACTCACCAGGCACTCCCTCAGCCCACCTCACTCTGGGCCTCAGTTTCCCCACCTGTAAATGGGACAGCGGTGGCATCCCTGTACCTCGATGCTCACTCCGGGCCAAAATGGCCTAAGACCGCACAGGAAGTTTCTAGGTCTGGAGGGGAGGATTGTGGGGTGGGGGGAGGGCAGGTGGTGACAGATGACCTGCTCCAGGCCCAGGGGTGGGGTCATACTCTTCTACAAGCCCCACCCCTCCCCTCATGGCCCACCCCTACAATCCTGGAGCATTGATGACCCCCAGCCCCACAACCCCTGGGCCCCCACCTCTTCCCCTCCGAAGGCCTGAGGGCACTACCTGCCAGGGGTCGGCAGGGTGGGAGCCCCCTGGAGTCCTCCACCAAGTTCAGCCCCTGTCCCCACACAGGGGGACCCGGCGGGAAGCGGCCAGGGGCCCCCGCACAGGCCTGGCCCGGGTTCCCACCGCGCTGGAAAGACTGACTCGGGGCTCCCCTGTGGGTGCCCCCCTGCCCCCACTGGGCCCCGTCTCTGGAGGTGGCTTTGGGGCTGAGGGTGGTCCAGGCCTGTTCAGACCGGTCCCCACTCCCAGAAATACGTTTCCGAAGCGGCCCCGAGGACCTGCCCCACACGGCAGAGCCCGCTCCTGGCACCCCTTCCCTGGGAGCTGGAGCCGGGAAGGGCTCTCTCAGTAGCGATGAGGGGGGAGGTGGAGCCCTCAGACTTGGACGCGGTGAAGACTGAAACTGGGAGTTTCAGGTGCGAGGCTGGGCGGGGGCCAGGCGGGCAGGTGAGCACAGCAGACGGTTTCCCGAACCCTGGGGGCTCAGCGCCTGATGCCAGCCTGGGTGGCCCGAGCCCCTCTCTCTCTGGTATCATGCCTTTGCCGAGGCAGGGAGGGCCCCCTCCACCCAGGGACGCCCCACAGAGCCAGCCTTGGGGCATGGGAAGGTGACGGGCTGCCTCGGTTTCCTCATCTGTAACGTGGGGCAAAGGCAGCTCGCCGGCAGGGCTGATGATGGTCTCCCTCCGCTGCCCACCCCCCACGCTGCCTCCCGGGGTCTCCGAGTCACCCGCCGGGACCTGAGCCTGGAGGGGATCCAGCCCCCCAACCCCCCAGCCCCCCAGCCTCATGGAAACCAGTCAGCCTGGGCTCGGACGCCCGCTTAATCTTTTGCTGAAAAGATAATTTCTTTCTGTGCCATTGTCGGGCACTGGGGTGGGGGCGGGGGGACAAAGGGGCTTTTGTGCAGACCGCTCTGGGGCGACCCTGCGAGGCCCGGCGTTTTCCCTCCAAATGTAAGACCCTGTAACGGGGAGTTTTTCTCATAACCCCGCCCTTTCTCAAGCACAGATCACTTTTGTTCCGGAGGGCAGCGCAGGGCGGCCGGGAGGGCCCCGCTCTGCTCCTCCCGTGCGGGATGCCCCATGCGCCCTGGAAGGAGGTGGGGGGCGGGGGGGCACCCCTCCTGTGTGCGGTGCGTGCAGGCCCGCGGAGGGGGCTAAATAAACACAGTCCTCAGCCCCCGCTGCCCTTGGAGTTGGGAAAGGCCCTCCTCGCCTGGCAGCAGGGCCAGAGGGCACGAGCCGGGCGCAGCCTCCACGCCCGTCAGGCCACGGGCTGCGGTGCTCTGGGCGTGACGAATCCAGGGGGAGCCCCACGCACCCCCAAGACGAAAACACCATGGCCAGAGAGCGTCTGTGTCTCCTCTACGTGTCTGTGACTCCAGCCCTGCTTCCCAGAACTGGAGCCGCTCCCGTCCATTCATTCCACGGCAGCCATCGGGAGGCTCCGGGTGCCCTGCCCTCCAGGCGCCGAGGCAGTCGGGCAAATGCGGTCACCTCATTACGTTTGCATCTAATGACACGGCAGAGCCGTCCCTGCACCCTGAAGAGAGCTTCTGCGCCCCGCAGCACAAGGCTCACCCCGGCTCCCGCGGAAGGACTGGCGTGCGGGGCAGCCGGACGTTAAAGCCACCGTCTGCGTGCCAGGCCCAGCCGCGGACCAGGTGCTAGACTGAATCCCACTCTGCAGAAGAAGAGACGGAGGGCCCGAGAGATGCCCGCTCTGCCCACTGGTGAGGGCTCGCTGTCTGTTGGCCTTAGCGGCTGATACTGTCTCCCAGCTCCCTGAGCGAGGGGACCTCTATGTCCCTCCACGGAGTCGGCCCTGCCGGGGACACCAGTCCCTCGGGGCTCATCAGGGCCACAGCGGGGGACCAGGCAGGCACTTCCTCCAACATCGTTTCCTGTTCCCAGGATCTCCCAGGCCTGTGAGGGCCCATGAAGCAGAGGAGGAAACCCCAGCTCCGGCCGGGCCTGGCGGGGGGGATGGCTCCCTGACCCTCGGCCCCCTGAGCGCCTTGCCCCCCGGAGCAAACACCTGGGTCCTCAGTCTCCGCCCGTCCCCACAGCAAGCTCTCTGTCTTCGGACCTCTTCCGTGAATGTGATGACCACAGGGCCCTCTCGGGAGCGGATCCTGCACTCCTCCTGCTGAGCGCAGCGTCCGCCAGGTCCATCCACGTCACAGCAGGTACCAGATCGCCCTCCTTTTCAGTCGGAGTGATGGTCCGCGGTGTGGACGGACCACACGTGACTTAGTCCGTTCACAAACTGACAGGCCTTCGGGTCGCCTCCCGCGGCTGAGCCGTTGCGGGCACGGTGAGCAAACCTCTGTGTACATCCCCGCCTTCTGTTCTTCCGGGTGCGCGCCCTGGCAGGCTGGCAGGGCCCCGTGGCGGGGCTGCGTCCGCCCGTCTGAGGAGCCCACACGTGGCCTGGCACCCCCCTTCCCACGGCTCACGAGGCTCCACGGCCGCCCCGGGCGGGCCGACCCCTGACGCTGTCTGTCAGCCTGCTCCTGGTCAGGCCGCGGCTGTGACGTCGCCCCAGTGACTAGTGACCTTGGACTTACGGGCCACCAGCTCGTCTTCTTCAGAGGAGTGTCGGTTCAGGTCCTTTGTGTGTCTGAATCGATGTTTGTTTTGTTGCCGATCGGTAGGAGTTGTGTCCGAGGTCCGGCCGGTGACTCCCGACCGCGGGTGCGGTTTGCAGCGTCTTCCCCGCCCCCAGCCCAGGGAAGTCTGCGTTTCGACGTGGTGTCTGTCCCCGGGGGTCTCAGCCTGGGCTGGCCCTTCCCCGGACACGCGGCTCTGAGCGAGGCCCAGGATGCGCAGGCCAGCGGGAGGGACACGCAGGGACACCGAGGGCGGATCATGGGCACTGGGAACCGAAGAGAAAGGGCTTTCTGGAGACGGGGCCGACCGTCCACGCTGAGGCCTCCAGGACGAGGGACGGTGACCAGGGTCTCTGCTGGGATCTCCCCGCTGCACACGGGAGGCCGGGGCCGAAGCGAAAGCAGCGTCTGGGGAGCTGCAGGAGGCGGCAGGAGGTGCCCTGCTCCCCGCACCCCTGCCTGGGCCTGGGCATCAGCCTGCGTGAGAACCCAGGGAGGGGGGCGGGGCAGGGCGGCGACACACAGTCCTCTGGTGTGTGTCCACTCCCGTGGGCCCACCCACCTGCCCCTCCCCAGACCCCTCCGGACAGATGGGGAAACTGAGGCAGGCGGGAGGCTCCCTCACCCCGGGGTCAGCACTGTACGGGTCCCCCGGGGCCCAAAGGACCACAACGGGGCTGCAGGCAAAAGAGAGCGTCCCTCCCAGCCCTGGAGTCTCCAATCTGAAGTCCAGCGTGGGAGGGCGGCCTCGGCCTCACGTGGACTCCCCATGTCTGTCTCTCCTCTTCTCTCCCGAGGCCGCCTGGCCCTGCACGCAGACCACCCCATCTAGGATGATTTTGTCTTGAGATCCTTAACCGATTACACCACAGTCACTTTCTGAGGTTCC
>PJEM01021813.1:0-10504 GCA_004023845.1 Helogale parvula | reverse complement strand
CGCTTCCTATCCTTCTTGCTTGCTTTGGTCTTTTTCTCATTCTCTTTCATCAATATCTTAACATAGTGTATGTTTTATTCATCTTGTTTATTTTCAGCCTCCCCACTAAAATGTAGGATGTTTGAGGCAGGGGTTTCGAAATCTCTTTCATTCTCTGCTTTTCTCACTGTGCCCAGATCGGCACCCAATAAATGCGTGTTAAATTAATGAAATGCAGACATTTAGGGGCTTGCTCAAGGGACTCTTCTTTGATTGGTGCAGAACGACCCTGATCTCTTTAGGGTTCAGTCTGTATAAAGTACCTTCATAAGCTTGATTTACATTTCGTTTAAGTCAGTGGTTCTTGCCCCCTCAGGGCACATTTGGCAGTGTCAGGAGACACTTCTGGTCATCAAAAGGGGCCAGAGGTGTGTACCTGTCCCTCTAGTGGGTAGGGGCCAGGGATCTTGCTGAGCATCCTGCAATACGCAGGACAAAGAATTGTCCCAACACGATGTCACTTGTGCAGAGGTCAAGAACCCCTAATTCAACCTACTTGTATGACGAGTTATCTAGTTGGCATGTAAATTTTTTTTAATGTTTTTTATTTATTTTTGAGAGACAGAGAGAGACAGTGCGAGCAGGGGAGGGTCAGAGAGAGAGGGAGACATAGAATCGGAAGCAGGCTCCAGGCTCTGAGCTAGCTGTCAGCACAGAGCCTGACACGGGACTCAAACCCACGAACCGTGGGATCATGATCTGAGCCGAAGCAGGACGCTTAACTGACGGAGCCACCCAGGCGCCCCAAGAAGAGGTGAATTCCTTGAGAGCTGTTTTAGGCTGAACTGTGTCCTTCAGAAAACAGATACGTGAAGTTCCAATCCGTAATACCTCACAATGTGACCTTACTTGGAAATAGGGTCTTTACAGAGGTCATCAAGTTGAGTTGAGGTTCATTGGGGGGGGTCCTAATCCAGTGTGGCTGGCGTCCTTATAAAAAAGGGA
The DNA here is from genome assembly GCA_004023845.1 of Helogale parvula. NCBI lineage: Eukaryota > Metazoa > Chordata > Mammalia > Carnivora > Herpestidae > Helogale > Helogale parvula. Next base: position 9,520 of record PJEM01021813.1, on the reverse strand, counting down.
AATCTGGACAGAGACACGCACTCAGGGAAGACCACTTGGAGTCAGAGGGAGGAACGGCCGTGCGACTGGAGTCCTGTAGCTGCAAACCGAGGGACCCCAAGGAATGTCCAAAGTTGGAAGCCAGAGGGAAGGATCCTCCTCCCCTACGGTTCTCAGGCGGAGCTCAGGCCTGCTGACCGTGAGAGAAGACATGTCTGTTGTTTTAAGCCTCCTGGTTTTTGGCACTTTGTTAGGGCAGCCCCAGGAAGCTAATTCAAGGTCAGAGCCAGTGCCAAATCCGAACCTGATACTAATGGGGTTTATACCCTGTGACAATTAAATTAGTCTCTTGGGAAACAGAGAGAGTTCACCAGGATGGTGGTTAGATTCTCACACGGGAGGAGAGACAAGGATATTTAGTGTTTTGGGTCTTAGGAAACTCATGACCTAGAGTCGGCCAAGAGCCCTTGGATAATAGATGTTCAAAGCCACCAGCAGCCAAAGCCTTTCATGGGAAAATTACCCCGGCACAAAGTGCTTTTTGCTAATATTAACTTTGGTTCTATTTCAGATCAATGGAGGCAAAAAACCAGGAGATCCCATAAATCCCGCCGAGCTCATCACAGCTGCCAAATTATGCCCTGATAAAGCTTTTGGTGGCTAACGATATGGCCGTTCACCAGGCGAGGACGCGACTGGGAGGGGTTTCCGGAGCACGTCTGGCCCGCAGTGGAGACAAGTGTCCCGAGCGTTATCTGAAGGCCCTCTGGCCTAATGAAGGGTGAAGCTTTGAATGTGATTATTTCTAAACAAATAAGTAATACGGATAATTTAAAAATAAACAAAGATCTGGATTTTAAAGGCCACTTCTGTCTCAGGACCAAGATTAACAGCGAGTGGCAAGTTTTTGTGAGAGATAATGTCTTTTCACATATAAAAGACCGCATTGATCTCCTGTAGGTATTATCCCGAGAATGTGCAGTCTATATCTGTGGGCAGAGACAGTCTTCCATCACTTGCTTTATGGGAAGAGAATGGTTATTGTATCTCTTCCCATAAAATATAATCTCTTTTCCTCTTTCAAAAAAAAAAAATCTACCTGTTCCTCTGGGAATTTCCAGTTGTAATCCGGGGAAGTGAATTGATCTTTTTTTCTCTTCTGTTGCATGTGCCAGTATTTTTATATTTGGCTTCTTTACATTTTCTCATTGTTCTCTGGCGTCTGGCTTTTCTAGATTGTTATTTGAGCCCGTCTAGAAATTCCTTTAAAATCAGGGCCATTGACACATGTGTGATGTGATTGTCAGGTTCCCTGTGACTTGCTGAGGAGTGCCCCTCCCTTGTCCTCCCATGGGGGCTGGTGTGAGGGCCTGGGACCACTCTGGAGGCGAGGAGAGCTTGCCTGGCGTGCTCCAGCAGGATACAAATGCAAAAACCCCCAATCACTGAAGGAAGGAAATGTTCTTCCTGAGGATGGGGGTTCTCGGCACTACCTCCGGGCATCTCTTCAGGATCAATGCAGACACAAGGGCAAAGTCCCTCCTATTTAAATGTCGTGCTCTGAGCAGTGGTGGCTCCCTAAGCTACTGAGTTTGGCTAAGGAGAGCCCAGCAATGCGGTCCTGTCCAGCCCTTACACACAGAGGTCTGCAAACTGTCCGGGCAGCTGCCTTGAGGCCCTGCCTTCGCCTCTTTATTGACGCAGACCCTCCCCTCGTCCTCCTTGCCCAAACCCGCCCACCCTTCCCGGGTCAAGTCCTGCACAAGCCGCCACCATGCTTTCTGCCCTCTGTGCTGTTCTTTCCTCTCTTCCCCGAACTCCCGTGGCGCCCCGGATTGCAGCGTCCTGGCTAGCACAGATGACAACCACCTGTCACTGTGGACCTGGGCTGTGGTTCGGCACAAGCATGGGGCGCTCTCCGCGCTCTCTCTCCACTTTTACACGGTGCCTGGAGCCAACCGGTGCAAAATAAACTACAGGATTGTCCTAAGCCTAAAAAAATGTGTCTGTAATAATATGTGTCGGGTGCTGGGGGGCTCTGTCGGTTGGGTGTCCGACTTCGGCTCAGGTCATGATCTCACGGTTCGTGGGTTCGAGCCCCGCGTCGGGCTCTGTGCTGACAGCTCAGAGCCTGGAGCCTGTTTCAGATTCTGTACCTCCCTCTCTGTGTCTGCCCCTCCCCTGCTCGTGTGTGTGTGTGTGTGTGTGTGTGTGTGTGTGTGTGTGTGTGTATGCGCAAGCTCGCGCACACGCACTCTCTCTCTCAAAAATAAACATTAAAAAAAATTTTTTAAAAGAATGTGTGTGTGCGCATGTGTGCAGACGCACTTGCTTCGTACATGATAAATCTCAATGTTAGGGGCTGAAATGTGTCCCCCCAAATTCATACATTGAACGCCTAACCCCCAGCCCCTCAGAATGTGACTGTATTTGGAGATGGGGGGTGGTCTTTAAAGAGGTCATTAGGGTGGACCCTGACCCCATGTGGCTGTTGTCCTTCTAGGAAGAGATGAGGCACACACAGGGCTGACCTGTGAGGACGCAGGGAGGAGGTGGCCGCCGTAAGCCAAGCGGAGAGGCCTCAGAAGAAATCAACCTGCCAACACTTTGCTCTCAGACTTCCAGCCTCCAGAACTGTGAGGAAATAAATTCCTGGTGTTTAAGCCCCCCAGTCTGTGGATCTTTGCTATGGGAGCCTTAGGGAGCTAGTCTAATCAACTAGTCACAGAGCCTAAGACGCTGGACACAGGCCAGATTTCTGAGGTTGGTATTCAAGACCCTTTCTAACCTTGTCTCATCCCAAATTCCCAGTCTGTCTTCCTTCCTATCTTACCACTCCAGACACCCTGTCTGGGGGACTCCCAGGCTCCTCCCACCCCAGATTCCCTCCCATCCCCCTGCCCCTGGCCCTCAGCGCATTCTCTTCCTAGACAGCTCTCTCCTTGGCCCACCCATGCAGACCCAAACCAAGAACAACCCAAGCCCAAATCCTCCTAAAGCTTCAGCGATAGTTCATTAACCAGAAACGAATCATGGAGCCTCATTATGGATTGTGCAGTGGTTTTCAAACTGTGCTCCCCAGGACCTGCTGTGTGTAAGAGTGGAGGGGAGGGGCGGAAAGGGTCAGCCCTTTCCAGGCATTCACCTAGCAGAGAGCTGTCTGCCTTTTTTCTGGGTGATTTGTTTGCCTTCCCATATATTACTTTAAAAAAAAAAGGGATTCTGTGGGGTGGAAATGATGCTGGCAAACGCCACTGAAGATCCTATTCTGGGTGTAATGACAGCAAAGTGTCCAAAAAAGTGATACAAAGCTAATGGTCCTTGCTCTGGAAGGACGTAGGCGAACAGAGCCCATAACACTTTTATCTAGATTTCCTGGAACTGTACTCATCGCAAGGGATAAACTCAATTATCAAAACTCATTGACCCCGGGGCGCCCGGGGGACTCAGTCCGTTAAGCATCTGACTTCGGCTCAGGTCATTATCTCCTGGTTCACAAGTTCGAGCCTCATGTCAGGCTCTGTGCTGACAGCTCTGGAGCCTGGAGCCTACTTCCAATTCTGTGTCTCCCTCTCTCTCTCTGTTCCTCCCCCACTCGCACTCTCAGAAATAAATAAACATTTAAAAAAATTTTTTAAAAAGACTTAAAAAAAAAAACCTCATTGACTCCAAAAATGTAAGTTCTGTATACTACTCCCCATTCTAATACATCAGACGGGCAGCTGCGGTGCTGTTAACAGAATCATGACTTGCCTTGTTATTAATCTATTTTCTAAGTACGAAAGGATGGCAGTTTGGATTCTCTGATACAGATGTGGACATTTGCCAGGTCACATCTGGTCAGGGGTTCGTGGAGCCCTGACTTCATGAAGAAATCAATTCCTGTCCCCTTCGGCTGACCTTAGGGCTGTCTTCTCCGGCTTGCTCTTTCTCTCTTATAATCAAAAAATTAAATTTCAGTCTTTATGATTTATGCGGTGAGATCTCTCAGATTTGAACAGCACCTCGGATGTTAGCGAGGCCTCAATGAGGCAAGGGGGGCGAACGTCTGTGATTCTGTCCCTCAGAGAATTAAGCTAGTGTCCCTCTCCAAAGTTTGGAGCAAATTTCCTTGGGTCTTTTTGCTTCAGAGTTCTGACCACAAGATTTCTCACCCACGGGACCTCATGCTTTCCTGAACCAGCCTTTCAATATCAAGTATCAGTCTGTGAAGTACAGTGGGCTTATTGACTGCCCATGGGATAAGTGAATCAGGAAAGTGTGGCTACATCTTCCCTGCAGAAATAGGCACGTTTGGGGCGCCTGGGGGACTCAGTCGGTTAAGCATCCGGCTTCGGCTCAGGGCGTGATCTCACGGTTCGTGGGTTCAAGCCCTGTGTTGGGCTTTGTGCTGACAGCTAGTTCAGAGCCTGGAGCCTGCTTTGGATTCTGTATCTCCTTCTCTCTCTGACCCTCCCCTGCTCGCACTGTCTCTCTCTCTCTGTCTCTCTCAAAAAAGAAAATTTAAAAAAGACATTAAAAAAAAAGGAAATAAGCAAGTTCTTCCTTGTGTCCCATCCCCTCCCCGTACCAACCGGCCAACCCCCAACTAACTCTTGAGTGGTCTCCTATCCCTGGATATTTTCAGAGAGAAAAGCAAGTCCCTTGGAATCAAGGCAAGGTTATTTATTCTGACGTAGATGGATGTTCTGTTGAGAAGTGACCCCCCTTCCTTCTCCCTCCTCTTCTTTTTCTCATAAAATTCCGTAACTAGATTCCTAAGTCAGTATCACCCATCTGATGACTCTGTCTCATCAGACATTCCTATGTCATAGATTTCCTATGTTTCTGATCAGTTACCATGGATATGGTTTCGGTTATCAGTGTTCTTAGTATCTGCAAGCTGTGCTTTTGCGGGCTTCACCCACCGTAAGGCCTAATCTGTGCAAAGCTCTCCAGATAAACCTTGGTTATTTGTTTTTAATTCTTTTCCATGGAAGTGGAAGGATTACAGATCCAGGGGAGACAGTGGGGAGGGAACTGGAGAAATGTGCCAGATGCCTGTTTTTTCCTCAACATTTGCATCTCACGCTTGCTCAGAGCATCCGTTTCGGACGCGGTTTAAGCTTCGGGGACACTTCCCTCAGAGACGGAAGAGTTTGGGGACCCTTTAAATCACTTCCTTGCTCTCCCTGTCATGCACATCACCCCACAGCGGAATCACTTGCCCACCTGTCTGTCTTCTCCCCTCCCCCAAGGCTACACTGAGGTCCTTGAGAGGACGGCGGCCCCCAAGCGCGCTCGGCTCCCGTTCTCAGCACGTGTTGAATGAAGGGCTCTTTTCCTGTGTGTTTCTCCTCTTAGCTGAAAAGTGCAGTTAAATCTAAGATCCTTGTTTGGAGCAGGGCTCCTCTGCTTGTGAGAAAAACCTACTGAGCGAATGGGGGAGAATTGCAAGGAGGGCCTGTGGTGCTGGGCAGGAAGCCAGAGGCTGCTGTGGGGGCCGGGCTCCCCTCAGGCCCTCGGGAACAGGACTCTGGGGGTTTCACTTGGTGGGGGGGCTCGACCAGGCTACTTGGGGCCTCCGTTCCCCACTCTCTTGCTTCTCGCCTTTTGCGCAACATCTCTTCTCTGCGGCTTCTGCCGGACCCCGTTCTTGCTCGGGATTTCGGTAGCACAAGACCCTCTGTGGCCTCTCTGAGTTCTGTCTATGTTGTAATGTTTAAACTGCAGGTTTGAACGTTAACTGGTCCTCCTTCTCGCTCAGTCCTGTGGTTTCTTCCTTCAAATGCCCGGAGCGACAATCTGGTCCAATCCATCTTTCTCTACAGGGCCATATATAACCAATCGATTGTTGGTCCTCAGGTTGGGGCACCCGTGTCCCAAACAGATATGGCTGGAGGTCAAGGTCGTATGCTAGAAAACATGGCGGCTCATGACAGCTTTCACCAAGGACAGTGGGCAGGGCACTGATGCGGTCGTGTGGATTTGTAACACCCAGCGCGGCGGGAAGGTGGGCTAGGGGCTGAGCTCAGCTGGATGGGGAAGGGACTGCAGAGCCCCCCTTTCTTGCTGGTTCTCAGTCAAAGAATCCAAGGTTGGGTGGGTGCATGCCATGTCGTGCTCAGTAGGTGGGGCCCAGACCCACAGTCATTCTTGCTTCCATCCTGAGGATGATGTCATTGCCCAAGAGGGCAGAACTCAGAGCAAGGAAGGGAAACTGAGTCAGAGCTAGCACATTAGGTGCACATCCTGAAGCCCGAGCTTTCTCTTGACTCTCAGTCAGGGGACCCAGTACATGTCCTTGTTGTTTAAGCCAGTTTGCTTTGGATGTTTATACTTTGCAGCTGGAAGCACAGGGTGGGGGGATGGGGGGTGGGGTGGGGGGAGGGGAGCATGGGAGACAGCGGGTGGTAACTATGACTCAAATGGTAAATTCTGAATCTCAGCAGGAGCAGTGCTTTCTCAGGCGCCCGGCAGTCACAGAGAGTCCTGGGCTTGGCCTAATGCTCTGCGGTTGCTGTCTTGAAATTCCTAATAATTAAAAAAATTTTTTTAAGGTTTACTCATTTTTGAGAGACCGAGACAGAGCGCAAGTGGGGGAGGGTTAGAGAGAGAGGGGGACACAGAATTGGAAGCAGGCTCCAGGCTCCGAGCTGTCAGCAAAGAACCTGATGCAGGCCTCAAGCTCACGAACCACAAGATCACTGCCTGAGCTGAAGATGGACGCTTAACCCCCTGAGCCCCCCAGGCACCCCGAAAGTCCTACAAATGTTAAATGGGGCCTGCATCCTCATCTTGCACCAGCCCCACAAATTTATTAGCCAGTCCAGGGCAGGCAGTATAATGAATGGAAAAGGAGCTGTGAACTGGACACACTATACCAAACATTCTTTTTGTTATTTATAAGGCCCCTGTCCTTCCTCCCAGGGACACCAGCGACGCTGTGGACCTCCGAGGTCCGGTGACTGGTCTTCTTGCCAGGAAACTTCCTGTTCACACAACCCAACCATCTGCTGCCAGACCCTCGATGCTCTGCAGCGACAGTAGGTGGGCTCAGCCCCTCTGGGCTCCCATGGGGATATGGAGAGAAAGGTGGACCATCATTGCTGATAGAAATTTCTTGTCCATTTCTAGAAGTTTGGGGAAGCATCTGGCCAGAGTTAAACTGATTGGTTAGCTGCTAAACAAACAAGCAGAGCAAACACACACACACACACACACACACACACACACACACAATCAGCTCAGCTTTGCTGGCCCTGCATTAACTCCCCTGCCCTGTGTCCAGTCTTCCTCTGACCTTCAGTGACCTATGTCCGACCCTCGGGCCGAACTGTCGTCCTCCGTGTGTGCACACACGTGTGTGTGCTCACGTGTCTCAGCCTGCTGATGTTGTTACCGAGTAAGTGTTACTTTGGAGATAATTAATGTGTCCCATTTTAGTGCAAAAATATACCTTGTCTCAGGTCACATGACAAATGTAACCATAAAAAGTTTAAAATGCTATTATTTAAAATTTATTTTCTCATAAAAAATGGTTCCTGAAATGATCATAATTTGAATAACTTACTCCATGGTTATGATCCATTACGCCCTGGCCCAGGGCCAGGCTTGGTGATCCGGGAGCCGAGCTCAGGGCTGGGGCCTCCGGCTCGATCAGCCGGTGCTTCCCGGGAGGCTCAGTTCTGTGTCTGCCCCATTTTGCATCAACCTGAAACTCAGGCTGCCCTTCATCCATTTTACACTCCTTCGTCCCCGCCCCGTAAGTGGCGTTTCTTTGTGAAATGATTGTGGAGCTGCAGAGATTGTTACAATGTGGGTTTTAATCCTTAGATAAAGGGAAGTGCACGCTGCTGGCTGGAATTTTCAGGATTAATGTCCTGTTGTGCCTCATCAGCGATTCCAAAGTATTCGCTTTGAGGGTCCTTCTCCTCCAAGCTTGTCTGACCTTCAGGCACCGGAAGCGCTTGGAAGCAGGAAGTCCATGGTCACCACTGAGTGATGACCCCCGTGCTCCTGGGCAGGCTGAGGGCGGAGCAAGCGTGGCCCGCACCGCCAGCCTGTCGTGCCTGGCGCCGCGCTATGAGCCAGCTCACACGGTTCCATGAATCTGTACCGACTTCCTGTGGAAAAGTGGATTTGTTTCCTATGATTACCGTCATCAATGCCTACGGATCTGGTGCCTAAAACAACACCGAGTTATTGTCTTACAGTTCTGGAGCAAGTGCGTCGAATGGGGTTCAAATCAAGGTGTGGATGGACTTACATCCCTTCCAGAGGCTCGGGGGGCGGGGAGGAGGAGCCCATTTTCTTCCTTTTCCTTCCCTTTCCAGCTTCTAGAGGCTGGCCGCATCGCTTAGCTTGTGGGCCGTCTCTACCCTCCAAGCCAGGGGCCTGGCACGTTCGAGTCTCTCTCCCTGACCTCCACTGTCCTCACGGTGTCTTCTCGGCTGACCGAGTCTTGTCTCCCTCTTAAGACTTGCGACGACATTGGGCCCACCCGGATAATCCAGGATCGTCTCTGTCAGTCAAGGTCTATTTACTTATTTATTATTTTATTTATTTATTATTTTTAAAAAAGTGTTTTTGAGAGAGAGGGAGAGTGAGAAAGCAAGGGAGAGACAGAGAGAGAGAGGCAGAGAGAGAATGAAAGAGACAGAGAGGGAGAGAGAATTCGAAGCAGGCTCCACACTTGTAAGCACAGAGCCGGACCTGGGGCTCTCGAACCCACGAACTGTGAGATCATGACCTGAGCCAAAATCAAGAGTCGGATGCTTAACCGACTGAGCCCCCCGGGTGCCCACATCAAGGTCTTTGATCACAGCTGGGAAGACCCGTTAGTCCTGTGAGGTCACACAGGCTCAGGCTCTGGGATTAGGATGCCATCTCTTTGAGGGCCGTTACTCTGTCTACCCTAGAAAGGTACCATTATTCATCCCATGTTACAAATAAGGGAACTGAGGCTCAGAATGACTCGCCCAAGGTCACCCCGCTGACGTGGAACATCGGGGGCTTGAACCCCCGCTTCACTCTCCCCGATTTACCCATTCGGACCATGCACACCCTCTCTGCAGTGACACCCCCCAGTGGCTAGTGGGTGTCTGTACCTTTCATACCCACAGAGGGCCTGGGCAGTGCCTACGCTGAGGAAAATTCTCGCATGCGCTGGATACAGAATCACGGGTCTTCAGCTCCAGTGCCGCTCTGCACGGACAAGGTCAGGATTTGGGAAACATTCACCTTCTGAACCAGGAGTGCACCACACCCGAGTAGCCCGCCGCTATCAGCGTCACCCCGCCCCCCGCCGTTTGCTCTCATTTTTCTGTTTCATTCTTGGTCCCAAGCCAGCGGCGGCAGCATACCTGGGCACTAGTTAGAAATCAGGCTCCCTGGCCCCGCTCAGACCTGCTGAATCAGAGGCTGCATTTTAACCAGCTCCCCCCACCCCAGGGGAACCCATGCAGATTGAAGTTTGCGAAGCAGGGTGTGGAGGGCCAGACCCCGTTTGGGCTGCCTCCTCACACACCTTCCTCTCCTCTCCCACCCCCCCCCCCCCCCC